>JANHGO010007700.1:0-54271 GCA_024606505.1 Aquila spilogaster
GGGGCGGAGCGGAACGGAACGGAACGGCGGGGTAAAGCGGCGGGCGGAGCGGGTAAGGACAGACGGAGCAGACGGCGCGACGGGAACCGGCGGGCACTGGCGGGCGGCGGCCGCCGCGCCGCGCTTATCGCGGCGCCGCCCCGCCGGCAGAGGCGGACCCGGGCACGCGCGGGGCCGCGCTTCCCGTAAGGGCGGCGGGGGGAGGCGAGACGCGGCCGCGCCCGGGCCGGGGCTGGGGCGCGCAGCCAGGCAGAGTCACCTCACAGCGGCTGCCCGGCGGGGAGCAGAAACGAAAGCTGTTTTGTTTTCGTGCTGTAGTGGAGCCCGAGCGCAGCGGCGAGGGGAGGTGGAGCTGTGTGGTGCCTACACTAAGCACGAGCGCGGAGTCTCACTCGCTTTTAACATCAACAGCATTACTGGTCGGTTACCTGTACTCACAGGGGACACCTCTCCCATTTTTGCCTCTCAAAAAGATGTTTCTCATCTGCCACCACATTCACCGTCAACGCAAGCCCGCGTTTGTCCACGCCAGGTTGTGATTAGGATGTTGTTAGCGCTGTGGCTGCCCCAAAAATATGCAGTAAAACACCACCGTATTTCTGAAGTACATTATGCAAATTGGAGGTCTATAATTTAGATTATTATACGCGTTTTAATTGTGCTTAAAAAAAAAAACAACACAACATGGGGCAGGTGCAACATGAAATTATATTAATCAGCTGTGAGGAGGCAGGAGGGAATTACTTTGTATTATTCAAACATTTTGTCCCCCGTGGAGTGAGGAAAGGGTTTCACTTGGCGGGATCTACAATTTCCTACTCTAAAAACTCTGTTTTTAAGCCACAGATCAGATTTATGCAGTTAAATTTGCAAACGTAGCGTATAAAATGGAGTCAAACACTACACAGTGCCAGAAACAGCACAGTCTAATAAAGGAAGAAATTCAATTGCTCCCTCATCCTCAGCCATCCCCCAGCAGGTTTCAATGAACCGCGTTATGCAAGCAAGGATTTCTGAAGTCAAGCTGTATGCTTTAAACATGCGAGATTGCCCTCTTGTTCTCCAAACCTCAAGATCTCAACCATGATACCTTAGCTTTCGGTAGGTACTTTGACTATTTGCCTCCTAAATGCACTTGTTGAGATCCCTTACTTCTAGGACACGCTTTGCACACTGATGGGAGGATCCATAACATAGCTTTCTGAAAACAAATCTGATTGATCTAACCTAATTTTTGCGTCACTGCTCCACAGGTAGGAAGCAAATGGTCTTAGTCTGGTCAGAAGGGTCTCCAACTGCCACAGCAAAGAGATCTCATCTTTTAATGGACAATAGCATGAATCTGAGAAGTACGTAGCTGAAAAAAATTAGATTTAGTGTCATAGTGGTCTGTAATTCCCTTAGAAATGCCTAAGGTAAAAGTGGGTGTCAAAGCAGAAGTGGATTTCGCTCATTTTAATTCTGCTAGGTCACGCAGGGTCCTTAAAACACATACAGGCAGAACGAGCAACGCCTTTTATTGCTGCTATTCAGTAATCATTTTGGATCTGATTTAATTGAAGATTAGCCTCTACATATAAACAAAAGCTTTCCTATGAAACAATATAATGATGTTTTTACCTCAGTGCAAAGAGGCTGTGGAATTTCTGTTCTATTTCAAAGTTTCAAGTCTACTGAAGGCTGAATTGCTGATTTGCTCTCATTGTACCACACAAAATCCACTTCAGGCAACGCTCTGATACCTTAGCTCTCGCGTGTTTCATCAGCAACGTCTTATTTATCAGGCCTCCTGACATAAATCTGCTCCCCATCAAAGCAAATTAAGACAAGTCTAATTCCACCAAACTCTGTAACAAAAGACTCTTTCAAAAATACACACACCCATGTTGCACAAGATGAGCCGGCTCCCAACAACCTCTCAAAGCGCTCCATGCAAGTTACTGGCAAATTATTGCTACATTTACAAATTGTAATTATTAATACTGCAGACCTCGAACGTTTCTCTTGGCCCAAACCACCACGTAACAATTGTGGTGACCAAAGCCCCAGCAGATGTCTCCAACCTAAGGAAATTCCTGCCAGGCAGGGTAGCAACCAGAAGGGCTCATCACCTCTTCTCCTGCCGGGAGAGCTGGCAGAGCCTGTATGGACAGCCACGAGCTGGGAGGAGGAGGTCAGCCGGGAAGGAGCTGCGAAGGTGCTCACCAGGGAGCTTCAGATGGCTATGGCCATGTGGTAACCCAGCAAAACACATAGAGCTGCAGAGCCGAGAGGCCTGTGTAGAGGTGGATGCCTCAGCTCCCTAAGCGATGGCCTCCAGGTTCTCATCACACCTCCTCTTGTTCACTGCTGTGTATCAATAATGCCAACTAGTGGCCAATATTAGCAACATTTGTCCTGAAACCCATCTTGAATACAGCAGCAAATAGCAAGACGTGCTTATATTCATATCTCAGATCGCTGCTAAAATGGGACGCAGTGTATCAGTTTTCAAATCAAAACCTCAGCTTCTTCCCTCACTACCAGTTAACATGCAGATTAATCTCTGCTGCTGTCTCCATGTTGCTATCTCATTCAGAACCAGCACTGAGCAAAGATGCACTGGAGATGCTGTACTGGGCTTTCCCATGAACAAGGCCTGCAATAACTGTGTTACTGACACGAGGAAACAGCTGACCCACTGCCCAAAGTTGAAGCAGATCAAGAAGCCTGTTCAGTGCTTCGGTGTTTTTCTGTTAAAACACATTTTTATTGCTTTCAACACCCTTTCTGATCATAACCATGAGGTTTTCTCTCATTTGTAGATCCTGGTGCTGAGAGCAGCACTTTAACAATAACATAACCTCAGACCAAGAGAGAATTTTTCCTGTCCAGCTTTCAACCATCTCTGGTTTATCCTTTCTTACAAAATGTCTATAGCCTGAGCTGGAAGAGGAAGGGGACTTCCAAGACCATATTGCAGTGTGGCATTAAAGAAACCAGAAGGAAATTTTTTGTGAAACTGCCTCAATATTGGATGGGGATAACTGGTGCAATGAGCTCTGCAAGGCCCACAGCGCAGGTAATGGAGGGGATTGAGCACTCCCAGCTCTGAAAAATCTGGGCTGCACAGCTCAGGCGGAGGTTTGCACATGCTTGCAAATTGCTTCCTCCTAACACCCTTTATCATCCTCTTTAGCTTCGTAGGTAAGTGATCACCAATCCAACAAAACCAGCCTCTACTTTTATACGGTCAAACAATGCGGCCCCACAGTGTACCCTCATATCCTGGTCCCAGGACTGCTAACAGGGCGCATTCATGAGCTCAGTTCTGGGATCACCAACTCTTGTGGATGAAACCTGGGCATGGTTTGCTCTAGGACCGCTCCCTACAGGCAGTTGTACGGGCAAGGCTGTGCCAGTTTACCTCCCGCTATTTTGAATGACTCTCCAAAAGGCATCCTTCCTCATCTTCCCCCTCAGAAAAATCCCCTGGAAGCTGTAGCTCCACGTCACACATGCGGCAAGAACTTGTTTGAAAAGCAGCACCGTGTTGGCGGTGACATGTTATTTCAGGCACTCAGTGTTGAAAAGGAAAAAACAAACAAACAAAAAAAACAACAGACAAGCCAAGCATGGAAAATATGTCCTGAGGAGGCCACACAGGGCTCAGAAGAGATCACAGCAAAGGGTAATGCTTTATGAATACGGCCAGTCTGCTGTAGGGAAATGGACAGCCTGGACAGCACGTGTGCCTGCACTGCTTGATCCCTGGGGCGCACACTGGGGTGAATGCAATAAGGGGTATCGACTTCAAATAAATCAAATCCAGAAAGCGGAGCTTTGCTTTCACTGTACAGCAGCACGCAGTTGTCTCTGCCAGACATATGGCCACACCTAACAGACCAGGGAGCACAAGGAGTGTGCCAGCCCCCAGAGCAGCTCGCAGTTTGGTGGGAATGGGAGTGGACTGAAGTCTCCTCAGGCTGTCCTGAGTGGCAGCACAGAACAGCCTTTAGGTAAGTTGGCAGGGACAAACTAATAGTAACAAGAATTCGGTTTTGCAACACATTTCTGGAATTGTATGACCTCTGTGGTATTTCTTAAACTGAAAATAAAAATGGTAGTTTACTGTCCAGTTGCTTAATGCAAGTGAATATTTGCTGTACGGATGTCAAATGTTGCTTATTCTCAAATAGGTATAATTAGCCTCCTGCTACAGGCTTTGAGTCAAGGTGTGTGAATACAGCTGCCACACCTCTGTGTGCCAGAAGCATTTCTATGCAGCACACGAATTCCAAACAGTCCAACGTAACACTGAGTTGGCTTTTAGAACAGCAGCAAGAAAACTGGAGATGAAAGCTTAGTAACTACTTCACTCCTGGAGACTGTTCTCTAGGATCAATAAGCACGTTTCCCCTAACAACTTAAAGAGACCATGTGTAGGCAGACTGGAAACAGGCCATGATGCATTTTTTCTCTAAAAGCTAGTACAGAGGAGTCTGTGTTCCCTCCCTCTGCTCTACTTGTAGTGCTACATTTTTCCTCGACATCGGCCTCCATGACTGCCGTTCTAGGATTAGCCTGAACTTCAAAAGGGAGTGTGCATAATTCCTCATATTACAGAAAAACTCAGACTATTTAGCATGTATCTTCTGGGGCTAGCTCCTTTGATCTGAAGAATGCCCTCAATTCTGATTTTTTTTTTCCTCACAGGTTGTTTGATATTTAAGAAAAAAAGATGTTGGTTGCTCCCAAGTAGATTACTTCACACTGTGTCTATAAAGCAGCTGAAATCAGTACAGAGGAAAAAGAAACACCGAACCTGTAAGTGTTCAAAGCTGCCTAAGCTGATTTGGTTTCTTTACAAGTAAACAGTCTCCCTTGTACGCCTTGTATTTGTGGACATTCCTTCTGGCATACTCATTCAGTGCCCTGGTTAGTCATGTTTTCTCATAAGTTGCTCTATCTCATTAGTACCTTGCAGTAGGAACTCATCGCTAAGACATACACGCATCGCTGATGTCACAGCATGTAAATACAGAGCAAAATGCTGTTTCCCCATAGCAAAGGACAACGTCACATGTCAACTGGAAAGCATACTGGTGTGTACGTGGATGAGGTAAATAGTGCATGTTCCTGTCTCAAAACACTCCTTACAATATTCTGGTTTAGAAAGGGAGTTAGTGCAGTTTCTCAGTGCTGTTGAGGCCATTGTAGGTTTAAAGAAGCAAGCATGAGCTTTCCTTATGACTCATGCTAAAAGCCTTTTTCCTAACTCAGGTGACCAACTGAGGACAAAACCTATCAATCATTCTAAGCCCACATTCATTTTTGTTTTCTGCTGTCAGACACAGGAGCAGTGCTACAACCACAGCAGTGGGTTAGGCTCCAGTCTCCTTACCTTCCACAAACAAAGACAACTTTAAACACCGGTAAAACAGAATCACATTCTCACAGGGGATGCAAAGTTGTCTCCCAGAATGCAGCAGCATCATTCAACTCTTTAGCGCAGGAATATGAGGAAAAACTGCTTTATCTCAGCAAGACTTTAACCCAGGAAAACATACTTTTCAAACTGCACTTTGCCCAGGACCTCTCAGTCTCTCGATTTACACATAGTAATGGGAAGACCAAGGCTAAGGTTACCATACACTCAGGCTTCCCAAACATGTTTTTCTACCCAAAAATGTTGCCCAGACGGATTTTGAAAAATTACCCACTTCTTGGACACGATAACCCAGTCACACCTACTTCACAGTAGCTCTGACTGGGTTGACACCTGGCCAGAAATCGTGGCAGCACATGTGCAGATCAACTGTGCTATAGCTGTGCAGCAAGATCAACACCTGCAGGGAGCCTCAGCATTGATTTCCAGCGTCCTACACAGTTTATATGCGAGCAGATGCTCAGTGTGAGAGGGTGTATCAGCATGCAGGAAATCCCAGGCAGAAACAAGACAATGCTGAGTGTCTCACACCACTGAGACTCGCTCACACCACGTTAACAACTCAAAGCTTATTTCAGCAAAGACTTTGCTGTTCGCATGTCTTATGTCTTGACCTTATTTCACTATGATTTTCATACCATAGATTTTAAATACCTTTAGTTCAGACTTCCAGTTACTAGAGAAGTCCCAGCTTTCAAATCACATGGCTATTTGACCCCAGGAAAGTCCCGAAACTCAGCTGTAGAACTGTCCTCCATTAGTCAGACAAAAATTCAACAAACAGGAAATTTTCTCACTTTTTTAAAAAGCACCTAAACCAAGGCAGCCAAGTAAAATTTTACTACTGTAAGGAAAATGCTGCTTTCTTCCAAGCAGCAATATAAAAATTTTCCTGGTGTTTGGGATGAATTTCATATTCTAGGGCAGGATTTATCCACAGTTAAATGCGTGTAATCATCTTCAAGTGGGACAACATCACTATCAGTATTTGCTGCCACGTATGTGTCAGCAACGTAATTTCTACACCTTTATAAAAAGTACTAATATCATGAAAAATATACTAGTGCCATGTTTTCTTTTGCCTCTGTAAGCTTAACAGCCAGTTTCTACGCACTTAGAAAGAAATCCATGACAATGGATAGTAATAACACATTACAGTAATACGCAAGTTGTGCAGCAGTTATCATAAAGTAGCAAGAAACTTGAAAAGAAACACTTTGGATTTAGTGGGGCATCATGCAAAACTCCAGTCTCATTCCATGGCTCTTTCCTTCAATTCTCAGCTGGGACATTGTAGTGTCTGAAACCAGACACATTCTGTCTCACAGGACACTGCTTTTCACGGAAGCTAGGCCATGGGTTTTTAAGTTTCCTTTTAATTTCCTGCCTATTTCTTGCAAAGAAAGCAGGGCTAAAGGCAGCTCTAGACTAGCCTTACACATTTTGTCTCTTGGAGCTGGTGATCGGGGACACAAAAATTGCACTCAAGTTTGCTGGCAGCATCATCAGAACAAACAGTTCTGATGTGTTTTGCCATCTGCAAAACCCTGGGCTACAGCAGAAGGGAGGGCTGGGGCCAGCCCTGCTATCCTACTGCTCAGAGAGCCTGGGGATGGGAAGGACATGCCCAGGAAAACAGCATGGAGGCCCAGAGCTTTGCCAGCAGCTAGCCACAGGCACTTGGAGGCAGAGGGTGTTTGCTGCCCACACACACCCTCCTTCTATCAGCTTCCATTAAATGCAAAGTCAGTAGCCAAAAATAAATTGATTGCCTCAGGAACAAAGGTGATACAAGAGTTTAATTTGGAGCAGAAATATGGCTTTCTTCCCAGTGTCCCTAGGTGACATTTGTCCCCCGCTAGCTGGTCACACAGACTGGCTGTGAAAGTGTCCAGGTTCTGGCCCTTTCTCTGGTCCCTAGGTGCCTCAAGGGAAGCCAGGATGTCGCAGCTGAAAATAGCTAGCTTCCATCCCAAGTATTCGTGTGCCTCCCATCCCCAGCCATACACCAGTCTCATGTGGCACTGTAGTACAATCACAATTACATTTTGTTCTCTACAAGAAGCTCGGTGCTGAGCTGCCTCCCAGCCTGCAGATACAGACGCAGGTAGCAAATCAGGATGCTGCATAATCAACCTCACGCGGTAAGCCAAAGAAACCCTCACCAGGCAATGAAAAGGAGTTTACGGCTTGGTTCGTTAAACTTATAGCATACCAGATTTTAAAGTGAAGTTCAAGTTCATTAAATGTACTTCTTTTTATTCCCACAGGTTTTTTCTAAATCTCAAGAACAGTGAGCATAAATTCCTGCTTTTATACATTTTGCTGTGCTGTCAGTCTAAGCGCACTGTGACAAGTTTACTCCTGTCCTACTGAATCTGGCAAACTTGTATGCTGATGACATCTGCTATCCCAAAATTACTCATTAGATTAAAACAAACAAACAAAAAAAACCTGTAATCAAGATACCCAAGACACGTGCATCCATTACTAATCTCTCTTCCATTCAATGCCCTCAGAGTTTAGCCGCCCATCTGTCCTAACTCTGGAAAATGATTACAGCCTCTCCTGAAAGATTCAGGGAGAATTGCTCGCTCAAAACATCAAAGCTGTTTGGGGTTAAAAACAGCAGATACTTCTGCTTGCATTTTGTCCCTAGACCCACTATGGGCTTTCAAAATCCCACCATTTCTTGTGGTTTCTTCCCTTTAGGTTATCACCCATTACCCATCCAAAACTCAACCCATCTTCTATACCCAACCCCAATGCAGATGTGTGCTATATGCATATATGTAATAGATAAGTTCCGATCAATTACAGTTTTTAAAGAATAAGGCAAACAGAAACAGTAGAGTACCTTCATGTCAGAAGAGTGAAGTTAGAGCTCTGTGGAATACAAGCCATCTCCTTGTACCCAATGGCAACCAATCGTCCCTTATGGCCGCGTCTGTGAGAATGACTGAAAAGTTCCTCTGAGGTCAAACAATATGAAACAGAGAAGCAACAGCAGGGAAACTACCCTCCAAACATCTTGCTTACTCTGCCTTTTCAGTCACAGGGAGAAAAAAAAAAAAAGAAGTTTTTTTTTTTTTTTAAAGAAAGACCCTACACACCTTCTCCCCAAGTTTTACAGCTCCAGGCTGAGCGCCCACAGGGCTGTTTTTATTGCAGCACCCAGGCACCATTTATCTTTTAGCTCCGGTTAATTGGGGAGGGTCAGGGGGGGAATGTTATGACATGAGAGGAAACGGGAGGGCGGAGGAGGGCAGCACGAGAGTGGCTCCCTGGACTTTTTCTGCATGGTGGAATTTCCCAGGCAGGGTGAGCCCCATCAGGGACATTCCCCTGCCAGAGAGGCTGGCAGGAAACCCCGGGCTGGCGTAATGCTGCCAAATAGGGTCTAGAATGTACTGACGCAAGTTCTACAGCAAGAGCAACGAAAGAGCTGTGTTATAACAATACACCGGAACAGAAATCTGCTGCGTGTAACTCTGCAGGATTTCTTTCCTCATGTAGTTCGGTTCCACCTTCTATTTTCAGCACTGTACATACAGCCACAAGAAACTGAGAAGCATTTTGTAACCCTCTTCTGTCACTGCGCAACAGAGTAATCTACAAGGAGGTGCCTGTACAGCAGCCACGAAGAAAGCAATTGTCCCATGGATTTAAAACAAAAAAAATTGAACAGCTTGAGCCTTCACGACACAGAGCAGGGAACGACACCCCTCTCCTTGGTGAATGTCTGGATTTCAGTGGG
Organism: Aquila spilogaster; assembly: GCA_024606505.1. Taxonomy (NCBI): domain Eukaryota; kingdom Metazoa; phylum Chordata; class Aves; order Accipitriformes; family Accipitridae; genus Aquila; species Aquila spilogaster. The sequence continues at coordinate 9,186 of JANHGO010007700.1, forward strand.
GTTTCGCCTTCAGAAAGGCTGAGATGAATTTCACAGCAGCTACTATCGCTTACATCATGCAAACTCTACACAATCAGAAGCTTGATTCAAAAAGAAAAAAAAAAGAAAGTACTTCCCCTTAGTCATAGATGCATTAGATGTGAAGCAGTCATCTGCTTCAGCAGATAAACTAACCTTCAAATCTTCATAATGGGAGAAGTTCCCAAGATTTTCCTAAAAGGAGAAATGCTCCTTAAAAATCGTTTTGCTTCTCCTCCCCTTTCACCAGTGGCGCATGCCAGAATTTTCCTTGCTCACCAAACAGTGCGGCCAACAAGGAGAGGACACTCATCTTCTCAGAGCAAACACTTCCTGGCTTCCATGTATTTCATCAGCCTTTCTCAAGCACAGTTAACACACGTTTACCAACAAGGTAAGAACACTTAACCCCTAATCCCCTTGTATCCCCCATGCTTCCCACACTATAAAGTAGATGTTAAAAAAAAGAGAGAGTAAAACGAAAAACAGTCAGACACTACCCCCACCTTCACCCTGCCTCAGCAAGATGAAAGACGTAGGAGAGAACTTTTTCTTCCCAAAGGTGATAATTTTGAAACCTTCCGCCTGCAGGCAGGAAATGCTGCGTGGGCTCCATCTTCCTGTTCTCAGATGTATTATATCACTGGAACATGTTCAACTGATAATCTCAATGGGCTCAACACTCTTCTTCAAAATAAGGGTATTTTCTCCTAGCCGGGGCAAGAATTTACTGTAGCCCTAGTGTGCGCTCAGCCTAATATAACACATGGTGCCCTAGACCAGGCCCTCACCCAGCTCTCTCCCACTGCAGCTTTGCAGCAAAGTGGGCTGCAGTTAGAGACATGAGTGGCTCTCAACACCTCCCCAAGATACCACGATCTCTCTTTGCAAAGAGGGGGGGCACAGATGGACCATCATTACCAGTACCTAGAGCACCACTAAGCTCATTCAGCTCTTTCCTCCCCCAGGTGTAGCAGCCCCCCAAACCAGGGTAGTTGAGGTGCTCTGTGTCCTAAAGTCATTATCAGACATTCATTACCAGTTGCAAACTCACCAGCGGTCAACCCTCGGAGGAGGGCTATCCACTCATTCTAACTGCTGCTGCAAAAACAGAAAGTCCAAATGGGACAAGAAGCAGAAACTGAGATACAGAAATGCAAAGTAACAAAGCCAAGCACAAAATGTGCAGCAGAACAGGAAGAAGAGTCACAATTTCAGTCAAACGAAAAAATGTTTTTGTAGCAGTATTTGTTGGACAGACGAATCGAGACAATAAGACATAAGGAATAAATCTGTTGACACAAAACCTGCACTGCAAATGGTAGATATGCAGTTGGTGGGATTGGAAAATACTTATTGGATGTGATTTACAACAATAAAAATAACCGTAGCATTTGTTCATTGAGTTCTTGAATTTTTTTAATTAGATTGTGAAGACAGCATCTTCTTTCTTATTTTTTTTATTTTTTTTTGCATTACTTATCAAAGGCAAAAGTAAGACACACCAGAAGCAACTAATAATACAAAGGGCAAGAATGTTAAAGACGAACCAGAAAGGGAAAACAAGATTAGAAGGAAGAAACAGCTAAGACAGAAGTATCTGCCTTGCCAGGAGAGAATCTGATTCAGGTAGAGAAAAAGGGCACGCGGCTCTGGAAAACATGACTCACCTGTCCCAGGGAATAAGAACTGAGAGCAGGATGACAAGGGAAAAAAAATGTCAGCATATTCTGCTTATTCTGCCTTTTACTTCGGGTACTTTTGTGACACCTTACACCTGATGGGCCCCAAAGGGCAAGTCCCACCTTGAAGCTCTTCTGTGAGATCCTTCAGAACAAGCTGCCATGCTGTAGCAGAACAATAGCGCTCATCCCATACCAAATCCCAATCATTGCAAACAACTTGCAGTAGACGTTCAGACAGAATGAGAAAGGAGAGCCCTGAATCAGGCTGAACCAAAAAGAAACCAGACTCATATAGATGTGCAGAAGGTCAAGCGTGAGTGAAGACAGGAGGTAAAATACACTTGTCTACAAAGGCTGCTCTGGAACTAATGCCTCCTATTTTATTATGTTGGCCCACAACATCAAAGGTAGATAGTAGTGGTATGGCAGTAGAGGATGAACCTTCCCAACAATATTCTGTTATGTGTTGGTGCCATGAAACCGATGGCAGCAGATCACAGTCTGACAAAGTGGTGTATGATGTGGAAGTGCATTTGAAGAAAAAGGTGTATCACTGAATTCCTCCATGAGGTAAAAACAGCACTCATTTACATTCATGGACACTTGCTGAATGCTAACAGAGTCCAAAAAGCAGATGTGAGCACAGTGAAGCAGCAGAGAGTGCATTTCAGCAGTGGCAACCATTGGGTCACCTCCACTGATAGAGATTTTGACAAGTGCAGCATGCAGGCTCCTGTTCATCACTGACAAAAATTGGGAGCTAATGGCAGTGATTGTTGAAAAATAGTGTTAGGTAGTTAAGAATTCGCTCTATTAAGTAATACTGTTGCGCTCTTTGTACCTGTTGTAGGTTCCATGGAAATAAAGGGGAGGCATTACTTTCACAGTGGCCTACAGAGAGTATCACCCAGTGGTGTTTGTACCATTCATTTTTAAGCCTCAGGAATTAGAAGACAAACTGCTATCAATGGCAGATTTAAGAGAGCTTTCATTTAAGAGTCATCCCAGGCTCTTTTTGAGTGCCTCAAAATCCTCTTCTGGGTACATTCATTAATGATTCACTAATCCGTTAAGCCCATCCCAACTGACAGAGCTAAGATACAGGGCAAAGTGTACTGTACTTTCACTTGGGTTTAGTTACACGCTCACTCTAAAGCTACTCAAACACTGTTGACTTCTAGCATCCTCCCACAAAATCCCTCTGCTCCCTTCCAGGCAGGAAAGTTCCTGTGCACTTCACTCTGACAGAATCAGAAAACAGACCAGTTTATTTTAGTCCAAAAGACTATATGCAGTAAAACCAGCAGTAAAGGAGGGCAACATTTGATAGTTGCTGCTAAGAAATGGGCTAGGTAATGTAATATGAGAGCTCAGATCGGTGTGACATGCAGCAGAATTAACATTTCAGGAGAGACTGAAAGATGCGATTTGGAGAGAGAATGAAACATTTCCCGCATTTCAAAGCTTTCTGTACTGTAAGTAGGACAGCTAATGTGTTGGATATTATGCAGTACTTTGCTAACTAAGGATGCAGTGATAAACCATGGGATGAACACAAGATGACCCGTATTAACCGGATCAAAAACCCTAAGGTCTCAGATCTTTACCAGACCCAGTGTAGCACCATTGATCTGGAAGTGATAGGCTCCAGTCTTACTGTCAGAAACTCAGGTTCCAGTCCCCTCTGTGCTAAACACCTGTGTCACATCTCAGGCAAGTCACAGACCTTCTCTGAGTCACCATCAGCACTGAACAGCTGAACAACATATGACGAAAGCCTGCCTGTGCGCTACTTCTTATTGTGGCTATGTTTTGGGTTTGGTTTAAAAAGTTCCTCAACTCTGTTATCTATCACGTCTACAAACATGTGACAACCCAGTATATGTGGCTGCATAAACAAACTATAAGCAGAAAGTTTTACAGCAATGCCTAACAAACAATTTGTATTGCATTACTGTCAGGAAGGGAGTAGAGAAAGAGGTGGCTGAACAGCCTGAGGGAGAAGAACTGTTCCTTTTCAACACATTTGGAGAGCAATATTTGTATTTCAGGGTGTTATATCCAAGGAATGACTCCATCCCTCACAATTACTATTGTCGTCTATGATTGACATGAGCAAATAACTTCCTTCCTCTCCTCAGTGCTACAGAAGACCTTTGCATGACCTCCTTCCTTCCTCTCAATCCTGTTCTTTTTGCTTCCCCTCCTTCCCATGCCTTACTCCCCTTCACTCTCTAAGCACATCTGAGGCCCGATCTCACACCACACTGAAAAGCATCTTATGCTTTGCAGCCCCTTGCTCCTTTTTTGGTTGGATGAGCAGATGGGACCTAATGGCGGTATGCTTCACTTTTTGTTTCCAGAGTAAAACACAGGGGAACTCACTTTGTCATTGCCCTGTTATCTGGTGGCTGTCAGGTGGCATTTCTGAGAGCACGTGAGGGCTTGAACTCAACTGTTTTAGAGGACCAAGCTCACAGAAGAACAGCAACTGAAATATCTCCACAGGATTTTGCCTTGGGCCCTGCTTCCTTCTGGGGTCAGCATTAAATAAGAGGGGGGACAGAAAAACAGAGAAAACACATCTCAATTCTGCCTCAGTATAGTCACTTCCATTTACCAGGAACTTGCAGTTGAAGGATTTTTCCAAGTCGAACAGGGTATTGTTGGCAATGCACTCTGCTTACTTGCTTTGCAGCTGTAAATCCTGGTTGCCGTATAACCCCAACACAACCTGAGAGCAGTCCCCCACCTCCTCCATCCTGGCCCTCAAGCCACCACAGGGCAAGCACAGCTTATGTCCTAACATGGTAGCAGGCATGTACTCAGACTACAGGATTTCATCCATTACTTAAAGTAACAAAGTGGCTAAAGGATCTTCCATTGGCCAGCTGGGTTTTCAAAGCCCTCAGAGAAAGAAGTCTACATTAGGTACAAAGTTTTCTTGCATGTCAGAACTGACACACTGACAACAGGAAACAATGCCTTTCAGCACTAGGTCTGGTGCCAGGCTTGAGCCATTTGCACAGATCACACCCCTCCAAATATACATACATCATCAGAAAAAAAAAATTAAAGTGATTTTTATCTGTAAACCATTGTATGAAACTTCTACCCAACACGCAACACAAAATGTGGTAGTTAGGTAAAACTAAGGGAAATATGACACATTTCTAAAGGAACTATAAAAAGAAGGAAAGTTATGTGAGGTTAGGGCAAACAAGATCAACTGATACCAAATCAGATCAAACATGTTTTGTGCACAAGCTTGCCCATTTTAATAGGAACTTTTTAATCTTCGAGCATTTTGGCTATTTGAATGGCTTTTCCGATCACATCAGGCAATAATATGTTACAGCCTTCTCTGTACTGTAAGTATTTCAGTATCATACATACAACAGAAAAAAAAGACACCTGTAAAAACATGTTCTTTTTTCTAAGATACAGAGTCCTCCCCTGCCACCAAGAGCCTTCCAAACAGTCTAAATGTGTAGTATGAGCTAGGTATGAAGAAGTGATCTGGACTTCGCAATTACGAGCTTTGTAAGTTAAATATGCATTTTGCGACAGGCATTTTATGCTGTTACTTAGCCACAAGTGGCAAGAACTTTTAACTCATGCTTCTATTTAAAAAAAAAAGGCAAAAAACCCAATACTCTTACCCTCACCAGCAGACAACTTCAGGTGTTCATGTTTGTCATGTATGCATGGAAGTACTACCTGTGGTACATAAAAAGTCATGCAGACCCTTCTAGTATGCAGCGTTACCATTTTTTAAATGCTTACCTTTAACAAGTAAGAATAATGAAAGATACTCATTTGGGTCTCAAAGCAGAGATGCAGTGGCATTGCAAACAGAAGAAATCAAGCAACTGAAACTGAAAAAAGTTACGACAGCTACTGCTTTTTATCCTCTCTTTGATCAAGAGCTCAGGATTTCTACTAAGCATACAGAATTAAGAAATGCGCCTAACGTGATTTATGAAAAGCAAGGTCATGAAAAACAAGGTCAAACTATCAGTTAGTAGAAAACCACTGAGTATCAGTCTAACCTGTAAAATGAAGATTACGCCTTTTACAAATTGTTCTGATATCTTCTGATGAACGCTATAAAAATACAGAGTATTTTTCACAGGTATTTAAGCAAGCTGCACATGGAATAAATAAAATAAGGTAAAGAAAACTTACGTACTGAAGATTGATAGTCAAAAGGCTCAGGGTTGGGAATAAAAATATCCAAAATAGTACATGCTCTTCCCTTCAATCGAAAGGAATGGAAAGAAAAACAGGGCTTTAAAAAATCTCATGAAAGAAATTTCGACATGTAAATGAAGATTCTTCACTGACAACTGCAAAAAATTCCTTTTGAGTCCCATTTCATAGTAAGTAACTTGAAAAATAACCGATTTCTTACATCCTCATTAAAATCCATTTAGAAGCTTAAAGGTTTAAAGAAAGTGATTTAAAAATATTCTATTGCTTCTGATTATGTTTCTATATACAGTACATACACAACTGGTGAAACCGATAGCAAAAGGAGAATAGAAATGAAAATAAGCTTACAGTTGAATTGAATGTCAAAAGCATTTTGCCCTCAGTCTTCATCTTTTAACATCAGTAACTCCACAGTATCTCCCTTTCTTCTCCCTGTCTATTCCAGGGCATAAAGAAATAAACTATCAGTCCTAAATCCACATTAACAGGCAATTTCCCTCAAGTTCATGACCTGCACATTAATCTGTCATTAAAAAATTAATCTGAAAGGCAGAGGTTCTACAAGGAGGTGATTGGATGTCTTTGCTAATAGCAATCCAGTTCTCTTGCTTTTGATTGTCGTAACATTCAAGATTTCTTCCTCTCTATTTTTGATGGTTAACAGTGATGAAAAGTTCCTGCTGAAGAGCACTAGTGAACACTAGAGCATTCAGAGAAGAAACATGCTGTCACAACACTTTCGCACATGATAAGGCATTGTGAGGAAAACCAAATGGTTAGTCCACAAATTAAGTAGTTTCCTTCAAAGCAGAAGTTTGAAGCCTTATTTTCATTAACGTTATTTGGATAGATTTCTTATTCAGGATGAAAGCTTTATACTCTACACATTTTAAAAATCCACCTAGAGAAGATGAAAAGTCATTTCGCACTGTGGTGGTTTACCTTCCCAGGACTGAATTGGCGTGGTCTCTTAATAGCAGAGGATACATCGTTATTAACATATTACAGTAAGAAACACTTACCTAAAGCTAATATATGCACAGACACTAAGCGAGGCAGTTGCCAGTAGCAAGTGGCAAACTGGATATCCTGAATTCTGATCTGAAAAGGTAAGATGAAATGCTATTCAGGTGTATGCAACTCCTACAGTGATTTTTGAACTTTTTCAATTTGTTAAGCTTATCAATGGATGCTGTTGACTTTGACATGCTATAAGCATTTACATTTGGTTTTAAAACAGTGTTCCTGTAGCTAGCAGCATAAGCTCTCTTTAGTTTCCAGCAACAAGAGCACAATCTCCCCATACATAGCAACAAACCTGACAGACAGTAAAACACTTCTGATGCAAAGACATTTCAGTTACTGCACTCTGCAACCTGCCCATTTGTTAATTTATCTTTTCAGTTCACTCACAAATAACTGACTCTCATATTCTCTTTAGGCATTACGAACTTCTTCAGAAGCACTCTATGTCTTGATACATCTCTCACTCAGTAAAGCCACTGGTAAAGACCAACTTTGGCTTGAGTGGGATCAGAAATAAGACAACACTGAACACTTTCCTACTCTGTAATTTCAGAGCTGAATTTAATCAAAATATTCAAAGTGCTACTCATTAAAACTATAGGCAGGTTCAGTCAAATTAGCAGCAGCAAAAACAGTTCCAGGAGGCCCAAGAACCACCTGCTTTCACACTGGCAAAATAGCAAACATTTACCAAGCACCTGTATGAAGGGCAGTCCTGTGTGTGCTTGGTTTGGGGGTGGGATTTTTTATTATTTTTCTGTCATCTCTTTATTCAACAGCTTCACTGTTGCCAGCGTGATAAAACTGCACAGCACAGGAGGAAAGGAGGACATGAGCACACAGCCTTGGTGCTCGCTTATGCCAGACTTAACGCTACCCGTTCACAAATCGTTATTAAGTGCATTCAAGTAACTTGGCTTCTCATGACAACGTATTATGTATGTATAAAAGTACGTAACAGAAGCCCAGCTTTGCAAGAGCATAATGGAACATGTTTATCTAACAGGGAAGTAAACTGATTTCATTAGGAAATGCCTCAAGCAGGCAAGCTTGCAATTTAACGTGCAGAAATTGCCTGAAACGGTGTCTTCACTGGGGTCAACATACACACATCGCCTTGTTACAGATAAATAAAGAAGTAGACAGTATCAAAGCTTAGAAGAGATTCAGTAGTATAGGATAATCCAAATAAAATATTGGCCATTTGCATTATTTAGCAGCTACCTGTAAACACCAAGAGTGCCTAACTAGCGTACTTCATTAAATTTTAGCCAACTCTTGATGACTTAATACTACAGACGTTGTGACTGAGCTTCCTCGAGTGATAGTAGCAGCTTTAGGACACACACTTCACATTTCTGATTGGGACTTTGAAAAAGGAATAGGCATTGTGCTTTTCTGACTGATGCAGGATTGCAGGGGATGCTCCTCCAACTCTGAGCTGAGAGTTTGGGAGAAAGACTGCTCCCAAATAATTATTTCACTAGATTCCACCCAGTTCTGAGCAGATTCCACATTATATGAATTAAACATACAGTGCAAATGACTAGTAAAGCTAATAACCCACATAATTCCCTATTGAATCTCGTCAATTTAATTTAAGGTGCTTGCTAACAATCTGAGATATAAATAAGATTGAAAGGAGTCAACCTCATACGGCCTGAACAGTTAACTCTTCTCCACTTTCCCTCACAGCTACAATTTATGGCCAGCCTGCTTATACTGAATGCAGATACAATAACCAGAGCTCTTCCACACTGTTCAGTATAAACTTAATAGCTCTGGCAAAGACCAACTTTACTTCAGCTGCAGCAAAACATGACATAGGAATACCTACTTGTGCTAAATTTGCAGAGGGCACACATAAGATAGAAACGTATCTATTTGATTCCTAACAATTACTTCTTTTGGGTGCAAGTTATGTGGCAAGTAATGAGCCAGAGACATCTCCCAAGCATCCACAAAGTGCACAGCAATTCCTGAGAACATTTTCCTCATGACAGAATCAAGCTGAAGGGAATACCAGTCACTGTTAAAGAGGCTCACTTCTGGTCCAAGCTCCTGAACGTTTGCAGTTCTGATGACAATTAAAGTCTTGGGGCTGCGATCCAGCAGTTGAATAACTGCCCTCCGAATGTTCCTCAGCCGCCTGATATACACTTCCACAGGGAAAGTGCTGAAGTGAGACCATATAGTTATGGCTATCACAGTGTTTCTCCCCCCAACAATGCCATTCAGTTCGTTAGCAATGTAGCGCAGTTCACTTGTAAAGACTGTTGTAAAGCGAATGGGTGGTCCATGACAGCGGAATTTCAGTAGGATATTGTGCTTAAGATCCACAGACATAAAAGGGCCCACGTTCTTAGGACTCCCCAGATTAAACTCCACTAGATCTGAAAACCCAAGAGCAAACATTAGTTAAAGGCAGCAAAAGACAGAACTATTCAGCAAGATAATAGGATCATAGGGCAACAGTAGCAGTGAATACATACACAGTTCTAAGAATCCTAAAGTGAAACAAAAGATGAGCATTACCACAGAATGGACCTTAAAGATCATCAAGCTTCAAACCCCCTGCTGTAGGCATGGCTGCTACCCACTAGATCAGGCTGCCAGGGCCCTAACTAACCTGGCCTCGAATGCCTCCAGAGATGAGGCATCAACAACCTCTCTGTGCAGCCTGTGTCAGTGCCTCACCACAAGTACACTAATATCACAGAATTGCAGACCCTTCAAGTAAAAAATTTCCTCCTAATATCTAAATTAAGTCTCCTCTCTTCCTGTTTAAAACCATTCCCCTTTGTCCTAGCACTGCCTGTGTAAAAATTCGGTCTCACTTCTGCTTACAAGCTCCACTTAAGTACTAGCAGGCTGCAATGAAGTCTCCTGCTGCAGTCTTCTCTTCTCCAGGCTGAACAAGCCCAGCGCCCTCTATCGTTCTTCACATGAGAGGCACACCAGCCCTCTAATCATCTTTGTGTCCTGTCTCTGGACCCACTCCAAGGGCTCCACAGGCATATTGGCTACATATTTCAAAATGGAGTTTATGAGTACTGAAATCTGCCAAACAGCACACTTTACCTTCAGAAGATCATAAATGTTAGTGCTCTTTCCAAGTTTTCAAAACTTTTTTTTCCTCTGGTAACAAACAAATTTTCCAAAAAGATCTCTTATTTTACCAATTGGCCTTTTCATTGTCACCCTTTGAGCCCAAAGTTCACTGTAACTTTTTCAGGAACTTCACGACTCCATTAAATTTAAAGAAGAATGTAATTAGTGAACATGAAGGAGTCTCAGTCTCCATTTCAACACAATTAAACTGCTTTAGAGTTGGGGTGAAGCAGGAATATCTATCTAATTGGCTACTGAAATTCTGTTATTTGAGGAGAAGTTAAATTTAGGGAAATGGAAAGAGCTCAAAACCAAATCAACAGCAGTTGTCTGCTTCTGGAAGTCATTTTCCTACTTCACTTCATTCCAAAATTACTTACGCTACCAGCAAAGCCTTAGCCAGGCATCCTCCAGGAGTTCTGGTGAGCCCCCTCGCGGCCACATAGTAACTCACAGTAGCAACAACGTTCTTAACTGGTGAATCATTTTATAATGACAGCTTCATAGATATGTAACTTGTGGCCCTTTTTCTCCTACAGCCTAGAAGTTTCTAAAGTTTTCTCTAACATTTGAATGATTGCCTTTCTACCAGCACTTCTGATGATATTTTGCCTTCCCTTTTCCTTTTCCTTTGACGTTACTACTCAGTAAGATCAACTCTATTTCATTCATCTCAGATGCAAAGAATTGCAAAGGTCTTCAAGGTCAAAATCAATTTAAAAGAAAAATAACAACAACCTGGAACAGCTGCAGTCAGATACTCAAACCACTGCCTTATTGTAGAGTCTCCAAACAAGTGGATTACTTTTCCTTGTAAGCACTTGCTTATATCATCTGACTTGTTAAAATGATAAATCCAGTGTGTTCTCGGCCTCCAAAGGTCTTCGTAGTAATAACCAGAAGGGGAGACCGTGGGATCTTCAGCTCTGTCCATATTGCTTGAATCTGGAAGAAGAAAATTCTCCAAAATTAACATATAACAAATACACCTTCCATAACGTTATTGAACACAGATACATTTTAAAGTGAAATAGTATGATGTACAGCATACATTAAAAAGCTCAATGCACCACAATTCTGTAAACCCAAGTATCTTCCCCACTACTTCTGCACTGAAACCTACTACTGACATGTGACCACATAGTTCTACTTAAACTTATAGTTTACACTTACAGTTTACTTTAAACTTAACTAATTAAAACTTTTTCTAAAAAAACTTACTTTGAAGTATTTTTAAGTTAAACTATATCTGATAATGATAAAGAAAGGCAGTCTGGACAGAATTAAAGAATTCCCAAGCCTCACTATGCCTCCTCTGCCAACACACATCTGCAATCCTCTGCGCCGAAGTACACCTCCCCCCTCTAGCGGCCAGCCTGCCAACAGGACGGGATGGCAGCTGCTGTGCTCTACAGGAACAGCATCTCCCACCGTAGCAGCGGACACCAGCCCTAAGGTGACAAAATACAAAGGACAATTTGATACCACTTGTATTTCCTTAAAGTATGTAAATTCGTCTACGAAACAGCCCACACACTGACACTAACACTGGCCCAACCACAGATGCTGTAAGAATCAAATCTGAATTATAAGGACTCCAAAACCAGGAAGTGCCAGAATTAAAGCTATTATCAATAATTTTTATGTGCCTTTTAATTGTATGAATTATATTAATCTTTAATTCCATGAGTTTCATACTTTCTGCTGTCTAGCTCTTTCCTCTTTCACTGCCTGGCATATGTTGTCCTCTGAGGAGTAATTAAATGACACCAGGGAAGCTCTGTTCTTTTGGACTCCTCTTTGTTCTGCAGAAATTGGACGGTATGTCACAAACCGTGGCCAGCAATTACAGGAAGAGAAGCTGCAATCTCCAAGTTACATCAGTCAAACATTGCCTTATTTCTGATAGCATCCAGTGTGATACTAGCACATCGAACTTCCATGAGGTCATTCAGTACAGGTTCCTCCTTTACCATGTATCTGTTCTAATAATTAAGGGCCTGGAAACGGGCTGACTCACTGCTGCAAAGAAACCCAAAGCCACAGCCTGAAAAGTTGTCAGTGGCAGTGAACTGAGCAAGCATGGAGCTGCTCTCTGGCACCAAAGCCAGCTGCACAGAACAGTCACATCCATCTGTTAAACACTTATACCCATCTTGGCATGGAGATTACTGGTCACTGCCCTGTCAGAGCTTGCAGCTGTTTGGGAATGCACACATACACATGGCCAAAACCATACCAAGGACCATTCTAACCATGGAAAAGTAGAAGCAGTAGAGTTGTAGTGCCCAGACATCCTCTGACAGATGTTTTATTATAATTCAGCAGTAGCTAAGCTCCCTAAAGACTCAAAGGCACTACAGGCATCTTCAAACACCCACCCCTCATAGTCATTTTTGGTCTTTCTATTCCTATACAATATTCTGCGTCTTACATCAGTAGATTTTAGCCCCCTTAGACTTTAAAGGAATGTTCACAGAATACAAAGTCTAAAATCTTGAAAACCACAGAAAAAGCCATCAGAAAATCTTATATTTGGATAATTACTTAAATAACATGTAGCAAATAAGCCAATATGGCCAATGAAGAAAGAAGAAAAAAAGCATCAACTAATAACGTTGACTAATCTAAACTATATGAAATAGGACTCCTACAAGGGAAGCAAAAAGGCCACCATGTGATCATGTAACTGAAGACAAACTCATTATGTGAATTCATAATTAAATCTTTTGTTTCTTAAGTTTTAGTTTAAGGTCTCTGCAAACTTTTTTTAACCTTTAATTGATTCTTACACTAAGCATATAAGTAGAATGCTCTGACAGTAATGTCTCTTATTTCCATGGAAACTAGAACAGATACAGCAACAAAACACTATTTTTCATTATAGTCACCACCATTAGCTATACATTTTTGCAGTGATGAATAAGAGCATGCATGCCGTGCTCGTTAGAACCCACACCAGATGAAGTGCCCCACTGCCACTGTTGCCACACATCACCGACAGCCTCACTGTGTTCATATCCCCTATCTGGTCTCTAGAAATGTTCTGCAAGTGCCAATGAATGCCGATGGGTGCCATTTTTCTACATGGAGGAATTCAATGACACACCTTGCTTTACCCACACTTCCACCTCAGACAACAATCTGTCAGACTGCGTCTCTGCTGCCATCTGTCACACAGCAATAACATGTAATGGAATACTGACAGGAAGGTTCCACCCCTACTGCTATACCACCAACATTCACCTCTGATGTCATGGGCCAACATAACAAAATGGTAGGCATTACTTTCAGAGCAGCCCTTGTACATACGTGAAGTGACACGTGAGGACAAGCTACAAACTCACAGTAGACCCAACATGAGCATTTCAAATCTGTGTTCAGTAGTATATCTGTTTTGCTCCAGAATCCAAAGAGCCATTAATTCTGGATTCTATAGAAGAAGGTACAAGCTCTGATCTGAACAGTTACAAACCAAGAATAGAAACAGAACCGTATAGTTCAGAAAAACAAAATTTCAAAAATAAACTTTATCTACATTTACCCCCAAAAGAAAAGAATGCACAAAACCAAAGACAACAAAATGAGGAATGTAAGTAGACATTAATCCTAAATCATACATCCATCATCTCTATTCCAGAGTATTAGATTTACTTGCTCAGAGACTGCTCCTGTTAGAAGGAATTTCCCTGAGGAAATTGTGCCACTCCTATCAACCCTTTCCAACCTATCATTAAACCTCAGGAAATAAAAACACACTTTGATCATCTACCTCCTGCAAGAAGGGTGATATAATCAAATCTCAAACAGTTTCTACGAGAAAATATTTAAAAAATTAAACAACAGAAGCCATCTCACCTAAAGGGTCTGGAGACAGAAGGGGGAAAATGCTGCTGGCCCAATAGCATCTTTTTTTTTTGTTTGTTTTAAATAAAGAGAATGGCAGAACTAAAAAGAAAAAGTGCTGTAAGCTGCTTTCTTTTATGATTCAATCGCTCAGGTCAGGAACTCTACCTTTAAAACCTCCTACAGCTTATTAAAAAAAAATCTGGAAAGCTTTCAATTAAGAAGTAAATCTCTGTCTATCATATTTTTATGCAGCATATTTAGAGGCATTAAAAGCACGCAGGTGAATTTGAATTAGATAAATTCTTTCAGTTTAACTTAGCACAGACGGTTTTTCTGTGATAGACATGATACAGAAAAATTAGGTTCTAGTCCACAGCTTTAGGTGATTACACCACTTGATAACAAGAGGTACTAATAATTAAATGCAAATTATCTGATATCTATTATATAAACTTCTTAGAAAAATACATAAAAACTGGAAAACACCTCACAGCTAGTTTTGCTAGATTAACCCAAGCTCGCTAAGCAGTTAATTTTATATTTGAGTAAATGTCAGAAGAAAACGCCAAACTTTTTTTGCTAAAAATTCCATTTGTCTTTTTAGATAAATTTGCCATTCGTTCTTAGTAACACAAAAACTTCCATCTCCAACACAAAGAAGATTTAAGACTATTTCTATTCCATAATATGAAAACTAACAAACCTATTAGTACCTCACGCTTCTCACTCTTTTTATTTAAATATGAATTAAAGCCAAGAACTTTAAAAAATTCACTATACCTGAAAATGCCTTGGGCTTTACAATCACTGAGTCAGGTCCACTGGAGAGTATTGGCATTTTGATGTTCACATCACTTGAACAGAAATTAAAATAGTTATGTGACATTACCTTCAAATTTTACAGACTTATAAATCACTTTTCTTAATCCACTTCATGTAAGTACACAGAACTCAGAATAAAAATCTTTTTCTTTAGGTTGACTCCATATAGCTGAATTCATTATTCAGTTTCCTTATGATCTCTATCACTGTTTTCAGTCAGAATTCAAAATTTAAGAGCATGAGGACACAAACCTTGTGCACATTCTTACTGGCACAAACCTAGATAAAACCATTATGCTATTAGAAGTCTGTTTTATGCTTTGGGAAGTTCCCAGCTTGGGGCACGTGAACATCTGCCAAGAGGCAAACTACTTGAGAGGACATACTGCTGTAGCTGCTCCCAGCTCTGCCTCATCTCAGTAACTGCTTACCTCAAGTGGAGATGGCTGTTGCTTTCAACCTCCATAATGCAGTTCGCTGAATATGGAAACAAAGCCCACACTCCTACACACAAACAGCCCTCAGAAGTGCTTGTTTGTGGAAAAAGAACTCTGATGATTTTGCATTTTACCTATATTGCTACTGTACGTTTGGACAAAGGTAGAGATTTAATACTAAGCTTCTGTTTTGACCTCTGTTGATGTTACAAAGAGAATTCTTCTTTGATACTTCTTCCTCCATTTAAGAAACACACTTATAGGGAATTTCTATAGATCATTTCAGTCAAGGATCTCAAAGCTGAGCAAAACAAAAAAAGCCAAGGAAATTTTGCACTTTCATTTGGAAGTATCAGTCATATCAGCCGTAGCATGATATGTATAGATGATATGTCCAAACTGAGAAAGTTCCAAGTTTCACTTACAGACTTGATAAGGAATAGCATGCACGTGCACGCTCTCTCTCCCTCCCCTAATTGAACCATTTAGGAGTGCTAACCTAACATCTTCCCCAGTCCAAACCTTAATTTGACATATTGCTGAAAGTTTGCCTCACCGCCTTTTTTGGAGAGCAAGGCAGTAGCACACAACTACAATTCTGACATAACACAGTAGCTGTCTAACTTCAGCTGACTGAACCCAATTGGGTTCTGTGATTGAACCCTATCGGTGAAATACAAGAGATTCCCACCCTTAAAGAAGGTGTACAACTTCAGGAGCAGGTGTTTGATGCGAGTAGTTGAGTATTTTCTTCCCCTCCATCCTGAAGTTAGTCTTAAAAACCAAATATATATTTTTAAAAGGAATGAGTACATATAAAGTCAGTAACATACATACCTTTGAAAAAAGAGGCTTTCTTCATGTGTCAGAAGGCCTTTTTGATATCCACCCTTGGCATGGCTGATTCGGCTGGCACAGGACAGTTTCCGTGGCTTGTAACAAAACCACGGCTCACCAGTGTAGAGATCTGTGAAGTTACAGACTGGAAGATCTCCAGGCAAGCATACATTGCACTCAGTAGTTTCTGAATATCTCCCAGACTTGAACGAGCTTTTGAAATAAACCCTGTCAGGCCTTTCTTCTCGTAAACGCAGGAGGACTTGGACTGCTTCACTTGGATGCACAAGAGTCACAGATACTTTGACCTCTCCTGGCCAAAGCAAAGTAAAAAAGACTTTGTAAAGGCCATTATGGCAGTCTACAATCCTTCCTGTTGCTCCAGCTTTCAGCAGGGGAGAGTGGATTCGTGCCTGAAGATAGTCTCCACCATATTGCTTAGGTTTTCCTTGGAAATCCCTCACACGAACAACCACCTCTAACTGGTCACCCACCTTGAAGAACCTGCTGGGCTTCACAATCACAAAGTCACTGTGTAGTGGATCAGTGCTTTGTAAAAAAGCAATTTTGCCATCAGGGGGTTTTGGCCATCGTATTGCAGCAAGCAATGATTCCTGTTCCGCTTGTTCCCTTTTGGACAAAGTCTGCTGCTCATAACCACAGTAAGGCTTCCTGGTAGTTTTAGTTGTCTGTGACAGAGAAGGCTGGTCATTGTTCTCTGTTACCCAATTTGATCCTGAAACTGTGTAGTCATCCAGGTGCTATAAAGGGAAAAAAAAGTACTAGAAACTGTACCATTAAATGAAACACTATGAATAACAGATACTGCCTTATGGAACGACCCTAAGAACTGGGAGTTTGCTTTACGAAGCTTTGAAGCTGATCAAATGAAGCAACTTTAACAGAACATACAAATTGATTACCTTGACCGTGAGATGTCTAAAGAAGCAACTGTGCAACCTGTGGTTACCCAAAGGCTACTTCATCTTGCTCTGGCCAAGAAGCTTTTATATAAGGCATGCTCAGTATTTTCTGTGGTAGTATTTTGGCTACCAGGGTATGCTGCAAATATCAACAATATGAAAAGATTACAGAAGATCATATAATTAAATAGAAAAGAAACTCATATTTAATATTCTTATCATAATCAGATTTTGGTCTTAAAGCACTATGCTGATTTTGGCTGGGATAGAGGTAATTTTCTTCACAAGTATTACCTAGCATGCATGTATATACTAAGTAGCTCCCCTGCTTTATGTAGTATATTAGCATACTCAAGTTAAAGATAAAAAACTTCATATTGTTCAAATTTATTTCTTTTCTAAAAGAATGTAAACCTAACAAGCAATAGAAACTTACAGGTTTTGAAGGACATTATGTAAGAAGTTGCTTTTGATCAGCTTAGAATGAGAGGACAATGAGCACATTGTGATGTAGAACAGATACATGCAATTTTCTGTTTGATATCCATGTTAACTATAAAACATGAAATTGTAAATTGTAACATTTTAAATATGAAATGTAAATAGACAAGTACCCATGGATACTTTCTTTTTAATGAAAAGAGAATCTTTTGCCTCTGTTTTATTTGTTTATCCAGGATTTTTAAGAATGTCAACAAAGTCCATTAAAGGTAGGTCAGAATTATTCCTATTTCCTGTCAGAGCAGGTAGAAATGTGAACACGTACTGAGTTAGAAAAAGTAATGTGCAGAGACATTTCAAGCAAAGCTGAGAATGTATCTCAAGCACAGTTCAACTTTAAATCTTGCCCATACATATTTTTAAATTAAGCTAAGTTTCTATTTCTGGATACCTTCTCGACTTCTTTTCTTTTGCTCATGCATATACATGGCACAGAAAACATAGCATGGTAAGATATTTTTTTTAGAAGTTATTTATATATTTGAACACATGCAGCAGGCTGGTTAAGTATGGCTGAGTTCACAAAAGCATTTAAAAAAAAATCTTCCTAAGGAGGAATGTAAGGGAGAATAAGGGTGTTTGTAAAACTCTCCAATTCAGTGGAGATTCTCAAGGGAAAGTTTCTTCTTTTAACTAGACTCATCAACAGGAGGTGGGCTAGGGTAGTAGGATGGGAAAAAAAAATATATACATCCTTTCAAATGAAGAGACAGCTATCTAAGAAAGCCTTAAAAACAGGCCTATCACTGTTTTAATTTTCTGTAGTTCTTCAGTTTTAACTTAATTCCTTCCATCAGAGATTTATTTGTACAGATGATGGCTATAAGGTAGATAGCCTATCTATATAATTCAGTGGAAAAGGGTGCAAAGAACAGTAAGCCAATTCAAGTTCACAAAACAAAGCAGAGAATATAGTTCAATATTTTCAAAATAGTGTACCTAAACAACCTTTTTAGCACAGTCCCAAGCCAAAGCGCTTCACCTGCACGCAGCTAAGTTCCCAGACAAGAGCTGTCACCTCAACTCAAGCATCTCCAGGTTACGATATGACCACATGACAAATACTTTCTCAATCAGCCTTCAAGGAGGAGGGGAAAAACAAAAGAAACCACACCCTCTCTACAAAGTTAAACACAAAACTTTCTCCACATCATGAAAGATCATTCTTCCTGTAACAACCTTGCTCATCTTTACAGACTTCTTCCAAGCCCAAATAAGACCACATATTATTGCAAAACTATAAGCTAAGGGGTGAAAGTATGCTACAACACACGTGGTATTCACAGGAGAAAATATTACAGAGATTAGCTTTTTCAGTTAAGGCAGGGAAAGCTTCAGTCAATTCATACACAGAAGATCCTTGATTGGAATTCCCAAACCATCTTCCTTTCTGAAGAGGTTCCCAGGCTCATTTCCAAACAAGTGTTCAAACTCTCCTACCCCAATACATAGGCAAGGCTTGCCCTGAAATGAATTGATAGTTTAGTTTGTCCCAACACCATTCCCTACCCTCCACCTTTCCCTGGGATTTACAACTCTCTCCAATACTCAGTCCATTCAGGCAGAACCGTGGGTTCTATAATCAGCGGTAAAAACAAAATCAAGTTTCTCATAGCAGGCAAAAAAAAAAAAAAAACAAAACAAACGCACATCTTGAAATGCTTCTCAGGAATCCTCTTCCTAGATCTTATGTCAGACTATTTTAGTTTCCAATGTAATGTCCATATTGAATAACACTTGTTCTGCTTTATTTCCACATATACTCCATTCAAAACGTCTTGATTTTGAATGCAATTCCTAGCATTTGTTTATTTGCTGCTTTCTGAAGATAACCAGAACCCAAATGCGATCATAAAGTAATTTACTGAATGTCTACCTAGTAAAGCAGGCAGGACAGAACAGATTACATGTCAATTAAGCACAAACAAATCCATGAGCTGATCTTGGTGCATGAGAGCTACGTCATAAGCAAGTGAAAAAGGAAGCTGTATTTTCAGCTTCTAGCATCCTTGCTGCCAACTAAGTGAAAATAAGGTGTAAAGCACAACATTATAACCCCAGACAGGCAATCGCACTCTCAAAGATATGTCCCTGGCTATGGCAAAGGTGTAAGAATAGATTATATTTAAAGATGCCTTCCAAATCAAAACTGTGACATTCTAGGATTAATGGTGACTTCGTTAGATCTGTAGCAAACATTTGTTCTCGGTCAAATGCAACAACACAGGTGGCTGATAAACAAAAGAGGCTGAATATTTCAGTTGCTGCTGAAAAGGTGGATCTTCATCTAAATTTCAAAGCCCAATATCCTCCATGAGTTGTAACTGTTAGATTTATGACAATTGCTGCAGATGTACTGTGCCAAACTCTCTACATCCTTGTAACATTAGGACAGGAAACATCACAGGAGATTCCCAAATGACAGACATAGAAGTAAAAAAAAGTAGTTCAAGTTCACCCAATAGAGCCTTAACTCATACAGTAGACAATATTTGAGACTGGATACCAGTTACTGAAAGGCCTTATCTTATTTTCAGTCATTTCACACTCCAAATACTTTAGCCCTCATTGTCATCTACAACAGACATGAGATCAGCTCCCTATCTTTACTGTCTCACAGCACTGAGTGGGTGCTAAATAAATCCAAATGTCAAAGCCAGTTCTAAAAAGCCACCACCTGACACACAACTGTTCCAGCAATAACCTGAATGAGAAGACACAGTTCTCTTCTGCAAAGATCTGCAATTCAGCACCAATACAAAAAAAAAAAAAACACCTTTGTCACATAGTTCTTTTGTTCAGTTCCAGCTGTCTGCTTTCAACCACTCTTTCATCCCTGCAAGATACTTCCCCTGTGCCCACATACTGTCTCTCTTCTAAGTGCTTTTAAATAAAAGAATGCTCACAACCAATGTGAGCATCTCTAAAATGAGACAATTGGTATACCACACAAACACACTAGTAATCTAAAACAGTGATGTTGCTTCCTGGCAACAACGTGATGCTTTCAATAATTGTCTAGAAGGTTTCTCAACTGCATAACAGACACTTATTGTGAACAGTGCCAATAGAAAGCACAGAGTGAACACGCTCTTACTGCTTTTTTCTTTCTGCTCTCAAAGTTTCACCAGAAATGCAATTTAAAAAGAAAGAAATGAAATAGTCTTGAAATATCAAAGCTGTTCTTCATTCAACAATCTTAGTGAAATAAAGCAGAAAATCAACAAGAGACAACAAATGAACAGCTATCCTCTATACCACACAAAAATGGTCATACTAACTCAGTACATTTGATGGACCTTTGGTCTATCTTGATTTCCAGTAGTTTCCAACAGCAAGCGTGTGGGGAAGAACATAGGCCAAACACATTGTGTTACTTCCCCTGAAGACTTATCCAATGTCTAGCACTTTGTGGCTTAGGGAGTTCTTCACCAGACTTGAGATCTTTACATTTAATAATTAATAAAGAAGCATCACTTAGGGATTATGTTACTTCTTACTTCTCCAAGAGAGCGGTCAAGTGCTGGTACAGGCTACCCAGGGGGGACTGGGTTGGACTGGATGATCTTAGAGGTCTCTTCCAACCTTGGTGACTCTACAATTCACCCTGACTTTTTGATTATGTTTTCAAGCAGCTACTCAGCCTTACTGTGAGGACTTTAGCTGTTCTGCACTCTGTTTCCCCTGAATCTGGCACCTGCAGTTTTCAACTTCACATCTCCATTAGTAGTGGAACAGGCAATGAACATTAATTTGTTTGTTATTTTTCCTATTCTACATGTTATTTTATACTTCAGACAACTTCCTCACCCTTATTTGAACTTCTTCCAAGCCAACAGTATCTTCTTAGGCATGAGAAGGGATTTTAGAGCCCCTCTTGAATAACTTTATCTTCCTGGCTAGTGATGCCCAAATAAAGACTTTGCAAATGGAATACATGCAGTTTAAACACATAACATATTTATCAGCTAATATGCATGAAAGAAAACTGGGATTTACTGTTAGGCTAAGCATTATGCTCACCTGCCAAATGCCACACAGGAAAGTGTGGGCAAGCAGGCAGCCACTAGGAAGGATCAGCCCCCAAGGCTCCCTGCAATGGATCCTCAGTGATGTTATTTAGCTTGACTTCAGTAAGACTTCCATTAATACCCTCATAGACAAACCAATGAAGTATAGGCTACATACATGCAGATTAAGCTAGACTGAAAACTGGCTGAACTGATATGCTGTTGTGATCAACAGCATAAAGTCCACCTGCAGAAACAGAATTAGGGATTCTGGTAGACAGCACATTGATCAGGTGGAAACTCATTGCCTTGCTGCAATGCATTAACAAAAACATAACCAGTGAACTGAGGGAAGTGCTAATTCCCCTCAGCTCAACCATGGTGAAGCCATATCTGAAGCACTATACCTGGTTTTTGTAGACCTACTATCAGAGTTAAAGTGAAGAGATCAGCTGAGAACCCCTAAGATGATTAAGGGTTTGGAATACATGACATACTGGGAGACACTAATGGAAGCAGATTTTCAAAAGTCTGAAGAAGACCAAGAAGGGATCAAACTAGTGTTTTCATCTTTGTTTTTTTTTTTTACTACCCAAATGGGAGTTACAGAGAAATTGGAGCCAGAAGCATACAGTAAAAGGACAAGAGGCAACTTCCACATGCATGTAATGATAGTGTTCTTCCCTGTGTGCAGCACTGAAAGGCTGCCCAGGCAGGCTGTAGAATGCCTCCTCTCTGAAGGGCATCATAACACAACTCAAGAACACAGCAATCCAAACTAAATACCCTTTGACTAGAGTATTGAAGACCTCCATACATACCTTAGGCTCTGAATTTTTCCATGATTCCAAGTTGTAGGTAAACTGCCAATCACAGTTCTAACCTTACACCCAGAATGGAATAACATCGTTCAAGTCGTTAGCAGAAGAAATCATCTCCACTTACCTCTAACTGAAAAAAGTTATGGACCAGCACCACAACAGCCAGTACTGCCATAAGAAGGCAGAAGATTTGCAGTCTGAACGAGTCACGCCACATTGTCCGCTCATGTCTTTTTCTCCCATGTTAGATGCTGCCATGATTTCTATTCATCACAAACACGAAAGTCATTTTGTCTAAGTAGTGCATGCATTAGTACAGCTGACTTCCACTTCATTCCTGCAAATGCATTTACAAGAATTATATAAAGTCCCAAAAACATTGCTAGAAGTAGAGTTGAACACAGAAAGCATATAAATAGTAAAACTTTTCACTACAACAACTGGTTTAATAGACTTGATAAGTCTATAAACAGCACTGTTCAGATTGCTACAAAAATCTATACTTCTAATGGGTTTATCAAGGCAAAAAAAATCATAAAGGCAATTTCACCTGCATTTGAAAAGAGAAGAAGAAAGAGAAAAAAAGAAGAATGTGAGACTTCTTTTTAGCAACTAAGCAAATGACCATTTTATTTATCTATTAGGCCACATTGTCACCATCCAGCCATTGTAAGCCCAAGCCTTTTAGCAGAAACTTGTGGTTTTAGGCATTCCCACATTTAACTGATTAGAGACTCCAATAAGTTGTTATCAAGGACTGAGGTCTGAAACCAGTCTCTGTAAGACAAAAAGTACATCAAGCAGAAGGCTGAGAGAGGCAAGCAGACAGCCGTAACACCTATCAGTTCCAGAAGAGATGTCTAACAGAGCTGGATGCATTAAAATAGAGTGAAAATTTTAGAATTCTTCTAAACATGAGATTACATCCTCTCTGATTTTTATCATTCCTTTTATATCATGTATTTTCACATAGATCTAATGGTTCAAAAAAAACTTCTTGAAGAATGCAAGATTGCTTTTATGAAACACAGTATGTAATAGCCATGCTTTTATAAAACTTAACTTCCAAGAAATACAGCATTCCATTGATACTGCTTGATAGCTGATGAACAGATGTGATACAGAACCACAGACTTAACTGTTGATAAACTCACAGCTTAATGCTTTTTAAGTTGAATCTTTTGTCTTCCTTCTTTTTGAAAGGGACCATTTGAAGACAGTGATTTTGAAAGCTATATGGATTTCATTCTTACAGAAGGAGAAGCTCTGAACTTGGAAACACACAACAGATGGCAAGCAGAGGCAGTCAAAAGAACGCAGTCCCTTCAAATCCAATATTCTCAACACAGTGTTACTCATACAAGCATCTACCAAGTGCAACAACATCAAATGATTAGATAAACTTTGCACAATTTTCCATAAATAGTTCAGCTGAAAAGCTACCGTATTTATTCAGACTGTATGAAGAACACTGCATAAATTTAATGATATATTTAGTATCACAATTACCTAATTAAATCTTTCACTACATGAGCATAGATTAGAATTCTGAAATATACTACTGGATAACCAGGACAGTCTCAAAATAGATTGTACATGGAATTGCTTTATAAGGATTATATGGATTATAACTGCAGTCGCTTTGCAGAGAATTACAGAGAACATATCTTTGGATGACGAACAAGCACCAAAAGAGCAAAACATCCATTAAAATAAAAGTATCAAACTGACCAAACACAACAAAAAGGCAGACTTACTGGGATAGCTCTGTTAGTATAAAGTTCAGATAAAATACCAGCTAGGCTTTTACGCTATCCTCCATATACTCCATGAATTTTCTAGACTGTTTCCTCTCTGTCATATTGTATTTCCAGAAAACATCTGGGAATTAGCAGTCCCCCATGAGAAGAACGGCTAGCAATTGTGAGACTTCTCCTAACTGCACATAAGAATAGTTTATCTACCTCTTCATCTTGGTTGGGTAACAGACTCCCACTTTAACATCAACCTTACTGGCCTTTTCCCCTGCTCCTACCCAGAGACAATCAACCCTTTCATCACTACTGCCAAGCTCGATGCAGACAAGGTGTGCCCTAACTCAGAGGGCTACCCCGTCTCCTCTCCTGCCCCTTTTTCCTAAAAAGCATGGAACCATCAACTCCAGGCATGTGAGTAGTTCACCATGTCTCACTGAGGCCAGTCACATAGCCCAGAAACTTAACACTTCAGGTTTCTTTTGTTTCTTTCCCACATTGTGAACATTTGCATATAGGTGCTCAAGCCGGGCCCCTAATTAAACCGTTTTACTGGATGAAGTAGCTGGAATTGCTCTGTGCTGCTCTTCAGGTGCCCTCCTGGAGACCTCTGATCCCTTACCTAGCACTGAACAAGTAACACTTTGGTGGGCTGAGGTTCCCCTCCTCTGCTAATTGTAGTTTAAAAGCTCTCTCCATCAGCTTGGCAAGCCTGTAACTGAAGATGCTGTTCTCATACATGTTTCATAGCTCTCTTCCTAAAAAAGAAATTTTGCTCAAAATACTACATTTCTGTAGAAGTCACATGCTCCAAAACAAGCAGTAGCATGCTTTTAGAGCTTTCTTTAGCAAAGGCCGCAACTTACTTCCAGTTTCACAGTCTGTGAAAAACACATCTAGTTCATCTTTTATATAACAAGCCATCTAAGCAAAACAAAAAGCCTTAAATTCTTACTCTATCCTTGAAGCGTTCTCTGGAGCCATCCATCTAAGAGGCAGAAAATATCCTTGGAAAAAATAAAGAGGAAAGAAAGATGAATGTTATATGCATGTATGTGTGTTTATGTAAAGAATAGTAGGGGTTGGAAGCGACCTCGCTGAGTCCAACCCTCTGCTAAAGTAGGTTCTATACAGCAGGTCACACAAGTAGGCAATCCAAGTGGGTCTTGAATACCTCCAGAGAAGGAGACTCCACCACCTTTCTGTGGTGGTGATCCATCACTCTGACAGTAAAGATCTTCCTCACATTTATATACAATGCCCTTTTGCAACACTGCAACATGATGGAAAGTGCAGCAATGACAGCAGAGTAGCGAAGTCCCAGGCTGCAGCAAGTAAGGGCTTGTTGAAATGCAACAACCATAGGCAGAGAAATAAAGGAAAAAAGCTGCTACCGTTAGAAGGCCTCAGGTATGCAGGGATCTCCAGTGAGATACCCTTGCCTACACTGCCAACCCTTAGATGAGGTCTGGGGAGGGATGGATCCTGGCTCCACCCCTTCCAGTCACTCAGGTGTACTGCACGCACCTGAGCTCCCCTGGGTTGGTCCTGCCTTCCCACCAGGTACTCAGTCACTGCTTCAAGCCGTGACTTAGCATTTCTGCTACACCTGTGTTCCAGTCTGTGCCCGCTGCCCCTTGTCCTGTTGCTACACAGCACTGGAAAGAGCCTGACCCCATCCATGACTCCCACACTTTAAATATTTACAAAGAGTGATGAAATCCCCTCTCTGCCTTCCCTTCTCCAGACTGAACAGTCCCAGGTCTCTCAGCCTTTTCTCATACGGCAAATGCTCCAGGCCCCTTTTATATGTATAAATATAAATACATACACACAAAATGTGAAGTGTGCGCGTATACACAGTACTTTCTTTCAGCAAAGTTTCTTATGCTGGTGGTTCGCTTCCAAAAGTAAACAAAATATGACAGGCAGTTAAGGTCTTTTTAAATGATATAATTATTTTTCTCCTGTAGCAAACCAGGGGTTTATTTTTGAAGTTTTTCACTTCAGTCCTGCACTGGTTTTTCTGCTCATCAAGTTCCACTCCCGTCAGCTTCGCACCACGTCAAGCTATATTACATACACCACTCTGTCCAAGGTTACAAAGAAGACACGTGAAACCGGTGACATTTTTACGAGCAGCCTGGTGCCGGCCCTTCCACGCCAGGCGCTCGGCTGCTTCAGCCCCGGCAGACGAGGCGTGCTGCCGCTTCTCGTCGCTGAGGCTCGCTCCCCAGGCAGCAGCACTGACATTCAGAGGTCATCACGAGCCACCGGCAGGAG
Source organism: Aquila spilogaster (assembly GCA_024606505.1). Lineage (NCBI taxonomy): Eukaryota > Metazoa > Chordata > Aves > Accipitriformes > Accipitridae > Aquila > Aquila spilogaster. Next base: position 35,478 of record JANHGO010007700.1, read on the forward strand.
CTCGCTTTGCTGCAGCTTGCTGCGGCTCCTCCAGCCTGGTAAATACGCGCTGCCAAACGCGGGGGGGGAGAGAGCAAGCAGACAGCACCGCTGCCCGCAATGTAAATCGTAATTCTGTAATTAAAACGCATTTTTTTTTTTAACCCCGTTCTTCCTGCCTGCAGCACACCTTCCCTCCGGCAGCTTCTTCCCCGGCTGCAGCCCGGGAGGCCCCGAGAGGCCGCGGGCGGAACCGAGCAGCCCCGCAGCGCCAGGAAGAGCCTGCCTGCCCGCCCGCCAGCCCTCAGCCGCCGCTGAGACAAAAACCGAGCGACGCGCGGGGTCCTCCTTCGCTACAGCGCCCCGACACCGCCCTGGCCCCGCACCCACTTCCCCTGCCGGAGTTTCCCTTCTCCACACAGCCCCGCCTGACCGCGGTCCCGCCGGTCCCTCACCGTGATGCCGGCCGCTCCCTCGGACCAGGAGACGACAACTCCCTCGGCCCGGAGGCGGCCCGACGCGTATCTGCGCGCCCCCGGCCCGATCCGCCGCGGCCATGGCACCACCTCCCGGCACCGCCCCCCATACCCCGCCCCGTCCGCCGCCGGCGCGTGCAACTGAGAAGGTCGGTGCTGGGTCTGGTGTTGGTCAGTATCTTCACCAGGGACCTGGGTGAAGGGACTAAGCTGGGAGGAGTGGCTGACACGCCAGAAGGCTGTGCTGCCGTTCAGCGAGACCTGGACAGGCTGGAGAGTTGGGCAGGGAGGAACCTGATGGGGTCCAACAAGAGCAGGTGGAGAGTCCTGCACCTGGGGAGGAATAACCACATGCATCAGTACAGGTTAGAGGCTGACCTGCTGGAGAGAAACTCTGCGTAGAAGGACCTGGGGGTCCTGGTGGACAGCACGATGGCCATGAGCCAGCAGTGTGCCCTGGTGGCCAAGAAGGCCAGTGGTATCCTGGGGTGCACAAAAAAGCGTGGCCAGCAGGTCGAGGGAGGTCATCCTCCCCCATCTACTCTGCCCTGGTGAGGCCACATCTGGAGTACTGTGTCCAGTACTGGGGCTCCCCAGTTCAAAAAAGGCAATGATCTGCTAGAGAGAGTCCAGCAGAGAGCGACAAAGATGGTGAGGGGCCTGGAGCATCTCCTGTACAGGGAAAGCTTGAAGCAGGCTGCCCTGATTGAGAAGTCTCCTTCTCTGGAGATATTGAAGGCCCACCTGGACACCTACCTGTGCAACCTGCTGTAGGGAACCTGCTTTAACAAAGGGGTTGGGCTAGATGATCTCTAGAGGTCCCTTCCAAACCCTAAATTCTGATTCTGTGATGAAGCTGGGGAGGTTGTAGGCCAACTGCAGGAGCTGTGCTAGGGACATGGTAACAGCAAAGCAGAGAGGGCAGTTGGGCAGTAAGCCTCATTCAAAGCGGGAATTCCAAAAGCCTCAGGACAAGCATGCAGACAGTATTGAGCATAATGCTCTGCATCAGAACTGTATAGCATGCTCAGTCTGGTAACAAGACACCTGCAGTTGCTTTTGCCATTGTAATCACTGTGCCTATAGGGGAATGGCTCTATCCAGAGCATTCATATGCTAGCTACTGCTTCTGTGAGTACAGGTTAGAGCATGGGTGTCCAACCTTTTGGCTGCACTGAGCTGCATTGAGATGAAGAGAAATTGTCTGGGGACATATATAAAATATATAATATAGTTAATGTATATAAGTAAAACATTTTTAAAAAGAGCAGCAAAAACGAACTAGTGGGGTATTTGACCTTGCAACCTTTGTGAAACTAACACATCAGTCTGGTTCAATGGCAGTGGCTGCAGTTCTCAGTGAGCTCTGAAGGTGTTCAACAGACATTTTTGATGAAATATTACTCTCCCTGTGCTTCATCCTTGAAAACAGTTGTTCACAAATGTACATACTGCCAAAAGCAATGACACGAATGAGGCATGATTGTGAAGTGAGAGGTATTTCTCTTTGCTAAGAGAAGGTTACACTCACCCAGTGCTGTGTGGTTGTTGTGAGCGATGGGTGTGTGCCTGGGGCTGGGCCACTCCATGGAGCAGAGCTGCCACAGCCAGGGAGGAACAGGCCATGGGTGGGACACGACTGGGTTGAAGGCTCAATTGCATGTCTCCTAAGGAAAAGGTAGTATGCTCACTTCTTCACAAAGAAGCTGAAAACACACAGAGTAGCTGAAACATTACCATGACCATAGTATTTTAGGTATTATAAATGTTAACTGCTTGCTCATGTGCTACCCCATCAGCCAAAGCTATTTAGAATGAATTGACACTGCTTCTACTTCTCCTTTTCCATACATTACAGTGGTGATTACCTGCTAGAGATGAAAAGCAAAGTCTCAACAGACACTATCTTTTATTGGTACTATGAGGACTGTTTCAAAAGTAACGCCTCCTGTGTTATTATATTGGCCTACAATGTCAGAGGCGGATGTTGGTGGTATGGCAGTAGAGGCAGAACCTTCCCACCCATATTCCATTACATGTTGTTGCCATGTGACAGATGGCAGCAGAAGGGCAGTCTGACAGAATGCTGTTTGATGTGGGAGTGCAGATGAAGCAAAGGTGTGTCACGGAATTCTTCCTTGTGGAAAAAATGGCACCCACTGACATCCATTGATTCTTGTTGAACGTTTCTGGAGACCAAACAATGGATGTGAGCACAGTGAGATGGCGGGGGTGTATTTCAGCAGTACTGACAGTGATGTTAAAGACAAGCCACATTCTGGATAGCCATGCACAGCTGTCACACCATGAAATGAAGAGCATTTTGATCAGCTCATCCGTGTGAATCAGCTAATGGTGGTGACTGCTGAAACATACTCGAGTAGCTGAGAACTGGCTCTATCCAATAGTATTACTGTGCTCTCTGTGCCTGTGGCAGTTTCCATAGAAACAAATAGGAGGCATTACTTTCAGAGCAACCAATGTATTAACTACCAGTCAAGACTTAAAAAATTATCTGGCTACATAAACAAAATAAAAATACAGGTACCCTGTATTGTTTTTTCCCCCTCTCTGTGTACTGCCTACCAATTTTATAACAGTCTCATTACTTGTTTGCATCTTTCCTGAGCCTTGCGGTGCTTCAAATCCTGTTACAGCCTCTTCAGTTCAAAGTGAGGCCCCAGGCAAAACCATCTAATTAGTTCTATGTTAGGTATAAGCCCCTGTCTGTAACTGAACTGATGGTGGGGGTGAGGGGATGGAAGATAACACCACCACCAAAACCTGAGCTCTTATCACAGGAAATAGATACCATTGTGCTCTTCTCTGCCACATTTTACAGTTCACCAGCCCTCAATAACAGAGAGGGATCCCCACTCCCATTTTCCCCATAAATTATTTGTTTATTACTGAAGCTAGTCTTGATGATGGCCTAACAGTGAAGCAAATGTGTTTTTCTAATCTCTACCCTGGTAAGTCCTTGTGCCTAACAAGGCTGCATATTAATAACTGAACATCTGCCCCACACTGTGTGAAAGGGACCTTGTAAGAGGCAATCTGCTTTTCAGTTCTTCGAACATCAATGGTTCTGTAAGGACTGTTCCACCAGCAACACCTAGTCTTCATTAGCCTCCAAAACCTACAGCTTCAGCAGCTGTCACTGCACTTTGCTACACCTTACACCACTCCTGGTTTGTCACAACAGAGCAGTGTAACAAATATTTTGATATGAGTACTGAAAGATAACTAATGAAAAGTAACTAATCTTTCCCTACTTCTTTATTCCTAATTATGTACAGCACGATGAAGTTATGCTGAGCCCCTGTCCCTATTACTTTTCTCTCATCAGTAACATTCAGTGCATCAAGGATCATTGAACTGATCCTTAACTCCAGGCAAGTGCCAGGGAATTGTTTGCTTTACCCCAAAGGCAAACTAAACATGCACTTATGCTCAAGTATGATGGGAATTCCTGAGTAATGCATTGGACAGTCTTGAGCAGAATCTGTAAAGTACACAACCCAAAACTGGGGCCAAGCAAGCTGCAATGAGGAGAGGACAAGTGAAGGAACTCCACACCAGAGAGGTTAGCACACAATATCTGTGGAGTGGATCTTGAAAATATGGGCTGCAGCAGCACACATTTCTGCCTTCAACTTCAGGCTGAAGGAGCTAATGATCAAAAAAAAAAAAAAAAAAAAAGACTTTAGGGCATAAAAGTTCTCAGTATCTCCTGTCTCTCCTCAGGTCTCGCAGCCTCTTCACACTTCAGCAACAACTTCCTGAGCTCATTTTCCATGCATTTCAGGCATCAGAAAATAAAGCAGCATGGAACTGGGGAACTTCAGCTGATATAACAGAAATCGATAGGCAAAGAGATCAGAAAGATTGATGCTTGAATGCAGTTAAGCACATTTGCAATTGTCTTTCTTTTGATAAGTCTTAGGAGCAGAGTCCCCAAATCTGGAGGTATTTAAGAAATGTGTAGATGCAGCACTAGAGACACAGCTTAGTGAGGAGATTCGGTAGGTCAGGTTGGTGGTTGGACTTGATCCTCGAAGTCTTTTCTAACCTAGATGATTCTATGATTCTCCTTCTAGGGAACTCTGTACAGAATACCACCATGTATTTTACTTTAAACACAGTAGACAATTAACAACATGAAAGAGAGGGCTGGCAACTGAACCAAAGGACTGCAAGCAATGAATCCCAATTTCAGTGACATCTGCTAGCAAGCTGAGTATAAATTCAGTACCCTACCACATACTGTCTTTAGCACAGTGGATTATTAGGTGCCTCAGCTGTACCGAGTCATGAATGCTAGTGCTTACCTTGTCATTGTTATTTTGCAATTCTGAACAGTCTGTCTCTAAAAGAGCCCTCCAATTGTAAGACAATGACTAGTAGCTGTTAAGAGTCAGGATAAAGTACCAAGTAACATTTTCAATAAACATACAAATCATTTATTTAAAATTGAAAACTCATAGGTACAAACAAAATATATAAGAAACAATAACTTCAGAAAATGTAAACACTTATAGAAAACATATGAACTGTACCAATTTAACGACCCACCGTTCTTGACAGAAAATAGAAGAAGACAAATCAATGTCCAATTGTTATTTTTTCAGATTCTAGTTCAGAGGTAGAGTACTACTGTGAAAGACTCAACAAAATTTAGTTCAGTAGAGTTATGCTACAAGTGAATTTGGCCCACATACTTATAAATGCAATGAAGTCATAAAATAAGTTTCTCATTGAGAGCTCTTAATTTATACAATAAAATTTGGTTTGGCACTTTCCAAGAAATAAAGCACCTTTCCTGATAAAAGCTGTTTTATGATTCTGCAAGTCAAGGATCCCGTGCTTTTTCCATTACGGAAACAAAGAAAGCATTTAAAAATAGGCTGAAAAAGTCCTGATTTTTTGGCAAGTTTACAGAAAGCAGTATTTTTTTTTTCCCCTCCAGTATTTTGTCCTAGAAAGTCAAACCAGGAAAAAGAAATCCTGCAACTGCAGAAGGAGATTTTGAGAACTCACCAACACTGCGTTTATTTATTTGGGTGGCACAGTCTTCAAGGTTAAAAAAAAAAAAAAAAAAAAAGAAAAAAAAGGAAGAAAATAACAAGGAAAAAACGCTTCATTTACGCTGGCTACAAGCAGGGGAGCTGAACAATTTTACATTTTATTATCACTCAGCGAGTCTCCACCAACTGCTACAATTCTACCATCTCAGGAAAAAGTATGTGTGAGAGACACGCTATAACTTCAAGTCCAGTAAAAAGTTCCCAAGTAGTCTTAAGGGAATGTACCTCTGATTTTTCTTCAAATGGCCTGCTGCAAGTAGAAATTAAGCTTGGAATTCTTCAGACAATATTTACAAACCCATAATAAACAGGAGTAAATTGCAAACTCAGTAACATACAACATCAATCAGGAAAACCAGATATATACAGACAGACTGGCTGCTAAGTGCATTATTTAAATTGGTGCATGCAAGTAGTGGAGACCGTGATGGCTTAAGGAACTTAACTATAACCTGTTAAACTTTCATCATTTAGTGTAGCAAGGATGTTCTCAAGTATTAGCTGAAAGATATTTGTGTTCTAGAAGCAACAAAATCAGGTTTGGAGTCTTAATGCCTCCTTGCTTGGTGGTATAAGAACACTTCTGAACATGTAGATATGGTAAAACCCAACTTAAACAGCCAGTTCACAAGCATTCAACTAAAGTATGACCCTGCTTCTTTTAAGTAAAAGAAAACAGTCGGGTCAATGTTCAGAACCTTTCAAGTACCCCACTTTTGCAGCACATTCTTATGATGTTTATAAAATAGCACCACACAGTAACAGTCCCCACAATAAGATGTCTGAGTCGCTGCATTCATTCAGCGGCTAAATATTCCATGAGAATTTCAGGTATGGAGAACAGAGTTGTGACAGTTAAGTACAGTTCATGGAAAACTGCAGAAACACAAGCTCACCTGCTTTCATTAGTGATGCACTGCCTTGTGTTTTTCTTTGTAACGTTACCTAACACACAGAGGAATCAATACAATCCATTTACCTTAAAAAAACAAACTTGAAATATAAAGCACAAACATGCGTGCTTCGATAATATTCTACATTTCCAACTATCATCTGAACAGCATAAAACATTATATACATTAGAAAAACGGCATTCTTGATTACATGGAAGATTGCAGTATCTGTCAAATATAAACATACTTGGTAGAAAAGTGAAATAGCAATGAGTTGATGTTACTATCAATCAATCAAACATTAAACCTGAAAATACATTTAAATGCACTGCCATCTTTGTCCCTGTGCCCCTCTTGAGAAGAGCAAGGAGTCACCTCTACCAGACTAACTGAAAGGTTTGCCCGAGCCAGTTACCTCACTGGGGGCAAAACTAGTTGTGTTGGTTCATCATTCTAAATAGTTAGTCTAAGCTGCATTTAGTCAATCTTTACAAAGCAAATTAACAAAGTGCTTAAACCATACTCACAGCAGAGCAGACAACACTGCCTGACAAATAACCAGTAGTAACCTCTTCCATTGGCACTGGAGGATCAGTCCACGCCCTTTCCCTCTACAGAGTACATTCTTCTGTTGAATACAAAAGCCTTGCAAAAGCAAACTACCAAAAGACATACAGTATTAATACAGGAAAGTTTCAGATGTGGATTTTCATCTATTCAGCCTTTTGATTCTTTTATGAAATCTCCATCATCTCCAAAGGGAGCTGAATGTCCCTGTCTGTGGAAAAATATTACAGACTTGGATGAAGAAAGCATAAGTAGATAAACAAGAGTAAATGTTAAACTATACATTAAATTTGTACATTTCCATATACTGATTTTTTGAGAGTTCAGAATGGATTTAATAAAGCCATTCTGAAGTATGAATCATTTGATTCCTTCTTTTGCCACTGTATCCCTTACTATGCATTTCCCTGTACATGTTTCAATGGCCAGACTGAAAGTATTCTGTGCACGTAAGAACTAATTACTTTTAGCCCCATAAATATTAATCCAAGGTTTCATCTGCATTTGATTTCTATACCTTCCAATTGTATGCATACGCAAGATACTTTTCAGAACATCAGAAAAAGTCTATGGTACTTCAAAGCTTTCCACAAAAGATATATCTGATTATAGGATGGTACGCATCTTGCTGTATCTTCATAAAATCAATTTTGGATATACAGGTTACAAGTTAAAAACAAAACCAAACCAACAGCTAAGCTAAGCAATAGTTAAAATAAGTTTTCTTGCGTTTGTGTTTGTAAGCTCTAATAGAGAAATGTTAAGAAATTCTAGGGTTTCCATGAAAAATTCCTTTCACCAACTTAGCATCCTTTGACATTTCCAAAATTAAAGTTGTTTCTTCTCAAATGTTGCAAAGAAAGTGACACTAGTACAAAACAGAGAAATATTTATAGCACTTTGATGTCTTTTTTATCCAGCGATGCATTTTTATCCAGACAGCGCTCTAGTTTTTTGCAAATCTGGCACACACGAATCAAGCACTCTGCTGCAAAAGAAAGCTTATTGTTTCTTATATGTAGCAGCTACCTTCAGATTCTACAGTCCAATAACTGATCCATAGACAAATAACTCCTCTTAAAGTCTCTTTAAAGGCTTTCAAGAGATCTTGGTAACAGATTGATGATCAAGAACTGCAAAGTTCTCCAAGCACAAGCAACTCAAACACACATTGAGAAACTTCACAGGACAAGGGTATGGCCAGGTAGCCTACACATTGTTTTGTACAGCTAGATATCGTGATACCTCAACGCACCTCCACCACTTTCAATACCCAAGCATGTAAGTTCTAAGATTAGTGATGAATCTGGTTACACCACAAATATGCTAGATTGAGTTAGAAAAATAGCACACTGAGAATACACCACCTCATTTTTTTTTTTAATGCTCTCATGTATGCAAGGCACAGTCAGTTGTCAGCCAGGCTACAAGGGCAGCTCCCTTGAGCATTTAGTACCTTAGAATTCCAGAAAGAAAAACCAAATAGATGAACAACATGATGATGGCTACTCCATATACAGAAGTAAGCTTTATTCTTCCAAGGTGAACTCCATCGCTGAGCAGAGGGTTGGTAAAACTCCAATATACCACTTACGTTCTAAAGAAAGGCTATTTTGAGGCCTCAGGCAGCTACTGGCCTCATGCCCAACACCTGAATTGTGATAAACTTCAGTTCAGAACCTAAAATAGACAAGCAACAGAAGCTTTTACAACTACTATATTATTTTATATGGTAACACGGTCAGGAGAGTTACTTTATGACAGCACTAGTTGATTTCAGTGACACAGTAGCACCAGAAGTTAATCTGTGTGTTCAGAGATGCAATAAGCATACATGTTTATGTTTGTGTGATTGGCAGTATTGTTCTTGGAGAAATTAGTATAAGCAAACTGTTGAAACACTGGCTTTTCACTACACGTTGTAAAATGCAATATTAGCAAACCTAACTTACCCCTAAAAGTCATGTCAACTTTTACTTTACTAACAACCATCTTAAATTGCTTGGCAAAACAAATTTCCCTTCCCACTTTTGTTATATATTAAGTTACCTGATGTTTTTCATTAAAAATACCAACAACAATAACAACAAAATAAATGGTTTAGAGAAAATACAAATGCAATTCCTTGCCTGGAGTTTAAGTGGAAAGCAGAGTTTAGGAAACTTAGCATATTTTTCAACAGGCATGAAATGCAGTTTTTTTTAATCTACATCTAATTGGAATGTCAAATACCGAAAAGTAGAAAAGCGACCCCCAAAAAACAACCAAGAGAGATGTCAATAGTTTTAAGTCATGACATTTGCTTTTATATTCATACCTGTATACAGGAGTTGTGATCCATCAAACATGCTCATGTCTATAAAGTCACAAATCCCAAAATGACATCAGCAACCTCTTGGAGGCAAAATACGTATCATTAAGTCTGCTGCTGTAACCCAGCAGTGTACTCTTGGAAACTAAGTTCCCAGATCACATGCCCTTTTGAAACTTATTTAGTAAAGGCTGCAACTGGTTCCACTTTGAGTTTTTTCTTACCTGAGAAAAAAACAGGGAAATTCAACCCCAGGCAAAACAAAGACCAAAGTTTGTTTGAAGTTCCCTAAGGTCTGACTCCTCTAAGTCTTTGTTTCAGAATCTATGTAACTGACCAAATTTCAAGCCAGCAGCTTCAAGTAAAAGACAAAAAGATGACACTGGCTTGGACAGAGGATTCATGGAACACATCTCTGAAACACTAGCTAACACTTGCTATAGTCACAAAATCTGAAAGGCAACTGCTTTCATCTTTTTCATCAGATTTTTCTCTTTACAGAGTAAGGACTCAATTCTATTTTCTAGAAGAAAAAAAAAAAATCACAAGACTTATTAACACATTCACTGAGGTGGATTTACAGCAAACACCATTCTGTGCCCCTATAATCTTCAGAATTAATTTAAAGGAAGCCAGTTACTGGAATATCAGGTATGTGTTAGAAAATAAAGTGCACAATGATAGCCACTGAGAACTCTGGTGATTTCAAGCTAGCACAGTATATGTCAGTCCTCAGCAACATGAGTAGAATGCTAATTAAAACAAATTGTTAACATGAGTACAAAACATGAATAAATAAAATCCAAGCACACGTGTAAATAAGTTTTATATAAATGGGGAAAAACAAACCAAACTGTAATGGAATCCCTAGTCCTCAGAGAAATAGAGCCTACTATACAGCTATCCCAACATGCAGCATCTGAAACGAAGAATCGCAGTCTGTTTGCTTCCCTTCACCTATTCCTGAATTTAGTTTGCAGCTGTCAGGTGTCTGACTTATTTCACCTCGTTCTGGGGAAGATGTGCCTTGAGAGAGAATGTCAGATGAAGAATCTTGGCTCTCTGCTGAAACATCAATTTCCGGCCAGCCACCCCCTTCTCTTTCATCACTGCAGTTAGTCCCTTCAACCGCCTCTTCTAGCTGCTCAACAGATTTTAAATACTGCTGTAGAAGACTGTTGTCCTGCTCATCATTAGAGCTCTCTCTACTTTGTTCACATTCCCCTTGGTCATCTTCTACATCTGAAGAACATTCTGAAACAGAATTGCCACACTGTTTGACAGTTTCCACTGAAAGAGAGTCCTCAGTTCCTTCTGTTAAACTCTTTTCATAGCTACATAAGTCACCCGTATGAGTCTGGTCAGCCATGGCAGAATGAAAACCAGAATCTGGGAGCTGGAACGAAGACTTCTCCTGAAGAACATCACTAGCTGGAGCTAACCAAGCAGAACTAACATCTGATGGGGTTTCTTGCTCAGGAGTAGATGTTCGAGCAGATGGTTCCAAAAGACAAGAGGTACCGGCTGAAGGGATTCCAGGTTGACAAGTGGCACCTAAGTGTTGTGTCACTGTAAGTTGCCACTGTTGAAGGGATTTAACCTGTAAAGTATAAAGAGAATGTTGTTATAATGTCAAGCTTGAAAAGCACTTTGGTTTTTAGACTACTGTAATTGGCAACAAAGCTCTAATGTAATATTTAAGACTGAACTAGAACATTTCACTACACTTTTGGGGAAAATATTTTTTTCCCCAATGTTAAATAAATATAAATAGCTTTTTAAACTAGATGCCCAACACCCACAGAGCTCACAATCTTGAAAGAAGAATACATTTTCCTGAAAAAAAGAAAAAAAAAAGGGAATCTGCTCTTCAAGACAAGAAGATAAGAAACCTTCAAAAAATAACCCATTCTTAAGAAAACAACAAAACTTAGCTTGGGAAGAAAGAACAGCTTATTAAGAGATATATGAATTCTTTTTCTACTCTAGAAATGAGTTGCTTAAAAGTAATGCTGCTTGACACTGTTTCATTTGTCCTAAGCATCTAGCAGTTGCATCATGTTTAATGCCCACTATGCTTATTTAGATTCCCTTGCATTTTGTCCTTCTTCTCATACCAAGTTGTATTTTATCATTTAGTTACAAACACAGTCTATTGTACTGACACTTCTGAATATTACTTTTCCCCAGAATAAAAGTATAGCCAAAACCATAGCAATTAGATTCTAGTAAGCCACCAAGTTTGTAATTGGAAGAATGAACCATATTCACCATCTCTTCACGTTCTATACTATAAAATACTATCTTCTCAATCCATAAGCAAAAAAATAAGAGGACTAAACCTATTTACCTGGTTCCAAAGAAATCTGACAACTTCCTCCTGTACAAGCCTCTGAATCTTATCTTCCTCTCTTTCTTCTCTTAGTCTGCAAGAACACAGATTCAAAATTATGCAAATTAAATAACATTCTGCTAACAAAATCAACAAGAATACATAAAAATGCCTGCTTACAAAAAAGAACTCTTGAAAACACGACAGAGCCCAACACTGAGACACTGCCATCTGGCTTGTCATCAATATTCAATTGCTGTCTTTCAAGCATACATTTCTTTTTCAAAGTTACATTTAGATTTTGCTTTCCTTTTGCTGTAAAACATGTACTGACTTGCATATACTTTAAGGATCTTTTTTTGCATACTGAACCTGACCTCTTCATTTAAGTAGATGTTCCTTTGTGTATATCTTACAGGAATTCTTCCTGTAGTGTTATCACTGTTTTGTAACGTTAATGTAGGTCCTACTGTGTGCAGTTATAAGAAGACCCATTTATACCTCTTCTGAACTACCTTGGAGCAAGCTATATTCAGACTTGAAAATGCATAGCACAACCTCAACTTACTTTTGTATTTCATCAGTTAAGCAAATTATGTGCTCCTGCATCCTGCTCAGTCGAATTTCATATCGCACTTCCTTGGCTTGGGGATGGTAGTTCCTCGTGTAAAATCCCCTCCAGCAGGCTTGAAGCTTGGTAGCTGCTTTAGCCATTCTTTGCTGTTCATCTGCACCTTGATCAACAGCAGCTAGAGAATCAGAATTTTCTCCTGCCACCTGCTCAGTAGAGAGCATTGTATCTCTCAATTCAGTGCCTACTGAGTTGCCAGGTTGACTGTGCAGAACTTGGTCTTCAGAGGATGCTGAAGAATTGCTAGCATCAGTCTGGTTTGCTTTTACCAGATCAGGAGATGATAATTGCACCCTGTCTTTGATTTGCTGTTGAGTTTCCACACTTTCTGTCACTTCGTTGGAGTGATCTTTTGTAAGCCAAGAAGTTTCTTCTTGCTTCTTAACTGCTTCTCCTCTATTAGCATCTTTTACAAATTCAATTACAGTACTGTCATTATCTTCTAGGTCCAAACTGATTCCACGTAACTTTGGGTCTGAAGTAGGAGACACCGGAGACAATCCTGAAGCAACTGGCATGAAAGTAGACTCAGAAGATAACAGGCTGCTGTTTAGTTTGTCTTCATCAGTCTGTATGTCTTCAAGGTACAGCTCCTTGTGACAATTTCTTTCATGAAGAAAAGTGTTCTTTACTGCATAGGAATGATCATCATTCACACTTGGTCCAACCCAGGAATTCTTCTGGATGACACGTTCTAGATAAGCAGAAAGACATTTCCAAAAGTCTCATAGTGTTTCAATAAAATACTTTAATTCACATAAATTCATATTTTATGTTATAAAAATCTGTATTTATTTAATTCCCAAAGGTAAGATCACAGGTGCAAATTTACATCTTACCACTTTCAAGAACTATTTGTGGCAGATGAGCTGGACTGCTGTGTTCAGAAGTAACTGGCAAAGTCCTATTGGAAGCAGAAGATGTAGTTGGTCCTTCATTTTGGTTTTGATACATCAGCTGTCTCTGGTGGAGCCTAAGCACAAAGTTTCAACAGATTTTATATTTAGTTGTTTGGGTTTTTTTTGGTACACAAGGCATCTGAAATAAAATATCAACTACTTTAAAGTAAACAACAAACTGTTCTAAAACAAGATGCTAGCTATAGCTAGTAGGTGCTAGACTGCACCTACTAACAGGACTACTCACAAAATAGGAGATTGCACAGGCTGCTCCTGTTCCCCTTCTTTCTGCCTCTTTCTTTTATTACGTATACGGGTAACCAGAAAAATAAAAGAATACAAAAAAATCCAGCATGTAATTCTGAGCATAGGCTGAAAACCATGGAGTATCTCTACACACCAGCAAGATATACAGATATTTTAAGTGTCTACTGCAGGACATACTATGCTTGTATGTGTAAAGAGCTTGAGGAATGGAGTCTTACATTTCAATATGACTCAATCCAAAAGCATGACCCTGTACCCTAATACAAAATCAAGTAAAAGTATTGCCACAAACAAAGTTATCCTTTACAATCTGAGGAAGGAGAAAGGTTATTTCAACCTTGTGAAAATAAGAGATCATGAAGTAGACACCAGAAATTCACCCTGCCTTAAAGATCATGTGCATATATGTTTTTTCTTTGTGATAGAAATCTGAGTAGGTAGAGTTTATTTTAATTACAGTCCTTGTACAAAGCACCTTCAATGTTCTACAGAGCACAGACTGCCTCCTGTGAGCCCAGCAAACACACAAACACTCATGCTGCTCTCCTGCTCCTCATTCCCTTCATCCTGTACCTCCATTACTCTTCCCATCTCCTGCTCTTGCTGTTGCTTTAAAACACTTCAGAAGAAATATCTAATACATAATGAGACATACAATTACATTCTCAATTACATTCTCTAACGATGAGGAAGCAAGAAGTTCTCACCTTTGCTTACTCAGTATTTTTTCCAGTTTGGCATCTTCTTCAGTCTGGAGACCATATGTAGATATAAGAGGACAAACAGTAGCCAAGTACTGGACTAACTGAACATGCTGCCCAGGTCGATATGATCTTCCTTTACCTTGACTGTAGAGCCATTCTGCTTTCAAACTGTTGGGAAGACAGTTACTGTTAATGCATGGCATAAACCTCCTAATTTTTCTTTGAATGCTGTTCTTCTAAGAGCTACCAAAACACTGAACTTGAACAGTGTCCAGATACCTCCACTGTCATACAGGTAACACTGATATACACAGTGATACAGTAAAGAGTGATGTACAAAAATAATTTATATTTGTCAACAACAACAACAAAAAAGCCAAACAATGAAATTTACATGCAAATAAGACTCTTTACCAAAGGGCATATTTGAGCTTCCCCCAAGATAATAGCTTTAATATTTGCCTATTATCTCTTCCCACAAAGTCAAAGAGGCTGTGAACTTGAGAGGGATAACAGACCACTGATCATTTGCTACCACAGTTTGGCTTTGTACAAGTGCTACTGTGATTTGAGTAATGAAAGAAAACCTTAACTTTACATTCCTATTTCAATGATTTTATATAATAATACCTCTATAACAGATGAAAACTGTTGCAAAAACAATGTTAAATGGCCAGTATCTCAAACGGGCATTAGCTAGACAAAGAATTTCAGATCACTGGCACTTTTCCTATTTTTTAATCATATAAAAACAAAACTTCAGCTGACACTAACTTTACTTGGTAACTTTAGTTTTAGAAGTACCACCTTACCTTTCTTTCTGAGAAACCATGTATCCATCAAGAACTTTAAGGTTGAGACACCAGCTGACTATATATGGTCTGTAGTCAAAGCCAGGGATAGAAGGTGTGGCCATCACACAAGGATTGTTCATTATTGACAGCTGTTCCAATTGAGGAAGAGAAGCCAGGAAAGAAACCTTAAGAAAACAAGATATATTTGTTAACTGAAGAGAACCATTAGCTGCTTACAGAATGTACCACATTTGCCTAATTACAGCAGTACATCTCAAAAAAACAACATTACAATTACATTGAAAATCACACTTGCTTGTTAAACCTGAATATCTTTTAAACCGTCTTTTAACAACTACCACTATGTGCCTGTTAATTTTCCTGTAAGTAGTACAGCTCTTGGAAAGTATTAGTTTCTCTTAAAGTTCAGGAGTTAGCTTTTACATATAGAAAGGTTTAGTATTCCAGTTTACTGCAGCAGATATAAAGATGTTGACAAAACAATGGCCATCTGAAAAGCTGAGAAACACTGTCCAATAATGAAGAAGAGAGAAATGCATTACCAAATGAGATTTTTCTTTCAATATAGACATCCAACTAACATGTTTTTTCCTCGTATTAAAATAGATAAGAAGAAAGTCACACATGCACACACACACGAAAATCCAATAAAGAAAAAATATCACAGAATACTCATTTATCTTATATAGTGTTTGAATGAGAGACTAGAGACCATGTTCTAAACTGAACAGCTGAGCAGCAGCAGAAACCCTCTGCAGCAGTTTATCAGCTCAATTTTCGGCCTGTAAATAATCAGGAAAATCTCTCTGCGAATCTAGTCCTCAAAATATAACACATTCATAAATAATATAAAAGCAAAAAATACAGTAAGAAGTCCTGTACGGACAAATTTAAAAAGCTGTTACCTAACTTGCACAGTTAGAACAAACAGAGAATTAAAGGTTTCTTCTATTAACAAAGGTTATTTCAAAGAAGACAGCCCATTTCACTTACATTCTCAAAAGAACTATTGAGCTACTACTTCTTTTCACTCTCCCTAAAGACAAGGTCATACATTTTCTACATCTTACCTCATTTAAGTCTCTGATTTCATTTTCTGCCAAAGAAAAAACAGTCAGATTCTGAGGTAGGCAAACAGGGGCAGTACGAAGTGAAGTTATAATATTTCCATGCAGCAACAAGGTCTATAAAGTAGAAATATGGTGATAAAACACGTTTGAACAAAAAAAAAAAAACTTTTTTTCCTCCCATCCAAACAATAACTTCAGAATACAAACAGAACAAAAGAACAGTAGTTAAGGCTTTCTGGCATCATCAAAATAATTTCTGTTTATTTCAGTGAGGGAAAATTGAATTTTACATTTTAGAGCAAAATGTTGTTATTAGGAAATACAGAACTGATCATAGCCACGTTGACAAAAAGTGTATTTGACAATACTATCTCTATACAGCATACATGATGAAAGATATAACGCTCTGTTTTGTGTTGATTCCTAACATGTGATGAGAAATTAGTGCTATTGTACAGTATTACCTTAATCAAAATCATTAGCGATTACATAAGAATCACCAACCCAGTCTGTGCAACTTGAAAGCAACAAAAAAAACTCATACATTCCTCCTTCTAAAAGTTGTATGGAATAATTAAAATGCTTTAAGATCTAGCATTTGAATAATTAATGCTTTAAAAGGTAACAGTTTTCAAAACAAAAACGCTCAATGCAAGGAATGTAAGAAAAACAGATAAAACTGCATCTACCTTCAGAGCCATAAGTTTTGAGAGATCTCCCAGCTGAGATATGTTGTTGTCTGACAAATCAAGATGCTGAAGAGATGCACAGGAATTGATTTGCTCAATGGCCTACAAAAATAAAGGAGTCAACTTCAATATTTTTTTAGTCATTAAATCAAAAGAGGTGTCAATAATTTAAATATATTTGGGGACCTAACAACACTGCATAACAAGTCCAAAATTAAAATAATGGTTTTTATTCAGTTTAATTTTAAAGATGATAATTCTTTTCCTGTCTTGTAGGCTATCTCCCAGTTCTCATTACATGTTGATGTCAAGCCATGATTTACTTTTCCCCAAGTCAATTCTTGTCCAAAAGCTGCCTTCCTCCATTTCATTACACTAGTGGACACGAAGGTTCAACATCTGTTCCCATTAAAACCAGAAGCAGAAATTCCGATTTCTTTGCAGTGGAACAAAATGAAACATTGTAAGGATCATCGTCACTGTGTTTTCCAAATTTCTACTATGGTAGATTCTGGAAAACGTGTAAAACACTATATACTTTACCTTAAGATTATTTCCTGACAAGTTAAGCCATTCCAGGTGCACCAACTCCTTCAGTCCCTCTACATATCCAATGCTATTATGAGGCAAGTTTAGCACACGGAGCTGAGTCAGTTTTGCTACACCCATCATTCGTACCAAACGATTGTTGGCTACAGACAACTGCAGATGGATGCACAAATAAAAGAAATAGTTTCAACGATTAAACTCTACTAACAGAATAGGTTGTTTGTCAAGCTAAAAAGCCAATCCAACAGGAACTACTTCAGTGTACATATTCAATTTTCAAGCAAATAATATAGACACAAAAAACTGCAAGAGACAAGGAATAAATTACTCATCAAAGAAAGCAGATTTCCTCTAAGTTTGTAGAACTGTGAAGACTTTCTCATATCAATAGCTAATAAAAGGAGAATAAACAAGGAATTGTATCATATGAAAATAAGCTTTTAAAATCTTAATTGCTAAATCACTGCACAAATTGTTGCAACATTCCTGGTGTAAAACCATACTTACTGTCGTGTCAAAGGACACAATGTATTTCACGATTCTCAGAGAAGTTCTGTGCTAACAGAACACAAGAAATACCTATTAATAGCACAGCCAGGAAGCTGGCAGACTGGTGAGGGTTTACTGTAGCAATTTAAAAAAAAAAAAAAAAAGCAACCCTCTCCAATGTCAGTTTAGCTTGTCTCTAGAGGCTGTATAGGTGACTCCTTCAAGCCTATTTGGAGGTACTTTCAATATTTAACATGGACTTGTAGAGCTTTGCCCCAGTGGAATTAACACTGATTTCTGCTAGCATCATGTATGTCCTTAATGTTGCTACTACTAATACTCTCATGAACCTAAATAAAATGTTTCAATATTAAGTATATTAAAGTTAAGCACTAACAACATAAAAGCCTACATAACTCAATATGCTAACAAGAAGACAGATCTCTCCCACTTCACGTTTGTATTTGCTAATTGCTGAGTTGTTCTTTGTTTGTTTTTTTTTTAACCTAATCCATATGGCTTATTTATTCATTTATTCCTGAAATAAGGCTAATAACCCTTCTCCTCTGTGAAGAGGTTTGAAACCCAACCAGGGAGAGTCCTATAAGTATGTCTGCATGTTTATCTTTACTCCATGCAAACTACACAGCTACTTTTAAGGTTACAGAGATCAAGTACTCAAAAACTAAAAAGCACCAAAATCAGGTCAGTGACCTTTCTAAGTGTTTTTAGGTACATTACATTAATCTAATTTTACTCACCTAGGAAATTAACAAAACAGCTTCCTCCACCACAAACTGCAGAGCTACTATGAAAATAGAGCTTTCTATTTTACTTCACCATTGCTTAATTTTCTATGAAGACAGTAACCACTGACTGACTTCAACTGTATAAAGTGGCCTTATAGCAGAAATATTTCAGTTAGCACCACAGTATCGTTACATCACAGCAAATACAACTCAAGTAACACTGACCTGCATCAGATTCCTGCATTTCTCCAAGTGTTCCAATTTAATTATCTGGTTTTTGTCCAGAA
>JANHGO010007701.1:0-54236 GCA_024606505.1 Aquila spilogaster
GCGCTGAAGAAGAGAGCCACGGAGCAGCACTACCGCGCGGAGGTGATGATCGCCGGAGAGCAGCTGAGGTAGGGCTGCTCCTGGGCTCTGCTCCAGCGCGGCTTCCAATCTTGGTCCTTGAGCAAGAACTTCCCCAAGGTGCCCCAAGCCCAGAGCCTGCAGCAGGGATAGGGACATCCTGCAGCAGGGATAGGGACGGCCCTGTGGAGGTGTCCCATGAGTGCCACATGCCTGAAGCAGGGCAACATGAAGGGTCTTCGTTTTGAAAGCTGCCTTTGGGCACTTGTGCTGTTTCGTGGTCCTGGTTCTCAAACAACTTCTGCGCTTCTTATGAAGGCAGAAGCGCACTGTGCTGTGCAACAAAACCTGTGTGTATGGGGTCAGAATACCAGAACTGCTTCCAAGTGTGTGGCTGAAGGCTTTTCCAGCTCTTGAGCGCTTTGTTTGTTTGTATCCTGAGCCATTCTGTTGTGTTATGAAATGTGGGTGGAAGCTAGGAAATAAATCCTCGAGTCACATAAAGAGCCTAGAGCCCACGTTTGCTAGCACCAAGTTCCCAAAGTTAACTCTGTGTCGTTACGTTATCCAGTCTCAGTGAGTCACATCAACCTCAGCTTTATGTATCTGCATCATATCAGGGACTGATAATTTCCAGCTAAATATTAGGGCTGAAATTAAATCTGTTTGTTTGGTGGTGAATGGAAGAGCTGCAGTCAGGGGTGGGCTGCGTCAAACATTCACACCATTCTCTTTGTAAGTGAGGCTTAGAAGTTGAGCTGAGCTTTCTTACAGGGAAGAGCAGCTGCAGATCTAAGGCTGGGTTGCTTTATTTCAATAACTCAGTGCGAGAAACACAAAGTTACAGCTTTTCCCATGCTGCGGGCAGGGCAGGCGTGTTCACGTTTGTATTTTCAGTGTTGTACTCATCCAGAGTGGCTGAGGTTTAAAATGGGTTCTATAGGTTGGGCCAAAGGAAGGGGCCAGGTGTGCCAAGAGAAAGTAAAATAACTGAGCCGTGTGTTAAAACTGCAAAGAGTGAGTGTGCAAGGGCAATGACGTGGCCTCCAGGGAGGAGCTGGGGCTGCTGCACCCAGGAGCACGGTGCTGTTTTGCAAACACAGTACGGTGAGGAGCAGAGCTGGGCGGCCTCAGCTGCTTTGTGCCCTAGAGCTGCTCTCTAAGCACTCCTGCTCTGCGTTAGAGAGAAGCAGGTGGCCTTCATCCAGCACTGCTCTTCACCTGTGCTTTGCAGGTGATGGGTTGAAATGTCAGCAAAAAGCCTTGGAGTGCTCAGGGATGGAGGCGTGCAATTTTCTGCTGGTGGTTTGGCACAGAGCAGCTGCAGCCTTCTGCTTTGGCCTGGGGTAGGAGCTTATTCCTAGCACAGAAAGGCTGTGAATCGCTGCTGGGGAGGAAGGTGGAGAGCTGTGTTCCACCGAGCTTGACCAGCTGAAGGGAGAATGAGGGATGGCTGAGCACTGAGCTGAGTGCTTGAGTCCCTTGGCTGTGCTTTGGGGACTCTCCAGCCTGGCAGTTAGGGAGGAGGCAGTGATGTGAACCTTCCTAAGGTCTGCTGGATCAGTAGTGATGGGGAAACTGAGGCAGAGAGCCAGATGACCTTGTCTGAGGGAAGGATTGAGCAGCACTAAGTGCACTGTGCTTCTCTGCTTGCCCAAGGACAAGGAATCAAGGTGCTGTGTAAGACAGCCGTATAGCCTTCTGACACACACACACTGTAAGCCTTGATCAGCTCTTGTATCTGCAGAAAATCTCGACCATTCGTTTTCCCTGTTCTCTGCTTCCTGCCCTGCCTCCTCCTCGCTATTGTATCCAGCCAAACAAACCTTTGCTCCGTCTTTATGCTTCTCTGGCTTGCCAGCAAGTTTGCAAATCCCTCTCGGTTTGTTTTGGCCGCAGCACTAAGTCTGTTCAGTGTCAGGATTCATTTCCCAGCCAGAAATAGCTGCACGAACGAGGGGTGAGGAAATGCTTCTTGGGGATGGCCGTGCACAAACACATCCTGAAGAAATCAGTGGGAGAGGAGTTTGGGTCTCGAGCCTCTCCCCAGAAAGATGGAAATGTCTGCAGGGCTGCTGTGTCAGGCGTTCCTTGCATTTTCTGCTGTCAGATTTTTTTGTTTCAGTTGTAAAATCTGGCATGAAAGCCCCCCCCCGTTTTACTGGGTGTTGAGTGTTCCTGGGTGGCATTCTGTAAGAGAGCCCCAATTAGTCACTTCTAATTGCCACAAATGGCTGATCTGCACGGGAGTGTTCTGGAGCAGCTACTGCACTTTGAATTCGTTCTCTTCTGTAACCCGGGTTTCTCAAGTACAGACAGGTCCTTGGGCACAGTTTGGGGATTCATCGCTGTCAGGTGAACCAGATGTTCAGCAGTAACTCTGCTAAGCTGCATTAATCACTCTGAGAAAGGAAATATACTCGGTAAACTCATGTCCTGGGCAAAAAAAAAAAAGGGAGGGAAGGAAGGTTTTCTCCTACAAAGAACAAAACTGTGCTTTCAACTGCTGTCCAGGACTGTGCGGGGTGGTGAGTGCTGTATTTGAATGCTCAGACTGTAACGCTGTTAAGCAGAGTGTGAAGACTTTGATGCTTCGGGCTCGCTTTGAGGTGCAGGGCTGAATGTGTCCTAGTTTGTACCCCTGTCTGGAACTGTGGGTGACTGATGTGGTGGTCCCCGGGGAACTTCTCTGGGCTGACGTTAAGAAGATCACACTACGTGGTCAGAATGGTCTTGGGAAGCCTGCCGCTCTGTTGTCTCTTTCACTGGTGAAGGAGAGGACAGGGATGCAGAGTTGTTCTTGCTGGAAGTGCTTTTTGAGATTTAAGTCCCGTTTTCCTATTTGTGCTTTTTAAATAGAAAAGGGAAAATAAGACATCTCCGTATGGCTTTGGGTGGGCTGCCCTGTGCATCCACGGCTCTCCCCTTCCCAATGCCTTTGTGCTCTTGCAGATAAGGGAGAGCAGCGAGCTGAGTTTTGCAGCAGTTGTTTTGCATCAACGTTCGTTTCCAGCAGCTGTTTAGCAGAGGTGCTCTTGTGACTGCTGCTGCCTTTTACTGAGCACTCAGCTTTTTGATTTTCCTATCTTCCTCTAAAGATAGGAAAAGGTCATTTGGACGATGTACCTTCAGGGTCATTCATTTGTATTTAACTGCTGTGGGAATGCAGCCTTGAGTCCACATCCTTGAGAGCTCCACCATGTTGGGAGGCTCCACCATGTTGGGAGGCTCCAAGGTCCGTGGCTCCAGCTGTCCAGCTGCCATGCAGGAAACCCAGCTCCTTTTGCAACACGAGGAAGCTGTTGCCTTTCGACAAGGTTAAGCAGGATGAACGAGGATGTCTTCTTAGTGACCTTGACGAAGAAACAAGTTGGTTCCCCAATGCAGCCTATCCAAAGCAGGAGCATGTGCTAGCAGAGAGCTGGTTTGCCAGGCGAGGAGTGTTTCATAACAGCTGACTGTCGTGTTCCAGCAGGCATTTTATTCTTTTTGTCCTTTTGAAGAAGTAATATGTACATGGGAAAGGCTTTGGCACGTAGGAAAGTCACAATAGTGCATTACACACGCTTCCTTAACGTTTCTTTTTTTCTATTTGGAAGTGTGGTTATGGAACAGTCATCGTTTCACTGGCTTTGTTGCCCCAACATGGTGATGGAGTGGTTTATGGGGGTGTCAGTGAGCTGTTTAAAGGCACAGTTGACGCTGTGCCCTTCTGGGTCTGAAGGACACCATTTGTCTCCTCTTAGTTAATGGCAAACAGTGAACGTGAGGCAAATGAGCGCGACCTCCAGGGTACCTGAGCTGCAGTGCTGCTCAGTGCTTTCAGTCTGCACTAAAGCACTGAGGCATTGGTGCTCCAGGGATGGTTAAGCACCGTTTCATCCCTTCCCTGACCACGGTTCACAACAGGATAATTTCAAGATAAGAATATATATATATATATATACATATATATATATCCTACATTTTAGCAGTACTTGTTTTCTGTTTTACTTTTTTTCCTTCAAGATCTCTGTGTTTTCTGCAATCCAACAACAAAAGCACGCAGAGGAGACAGTATATTTCCAACCAGTTTCTTTTCGTGCCTTGTGTGATTATGGCCCATGTGTCGTTCAGTGTCAAGATGTGTGTGTGTGTATATAAATATACACACACGTGGTACCGATAGACTTATGCAAACAACAGCAATGGAGCACTCTTGCTTAAACATCTCCTATCTCCAAGAAACATTCCTCTGAAGTGGCATCCCACTTGCTGGTTCCTAAGGAAATAAAACATATCAGAAAGGCCTGCTCGTCTCTTCTGGCACTGGAGGATGCTGTCCAGGTCGGGGGGAAGGAGCTTCTCTGCTTGCGGTCACTGCTGCCTGTGTGTGATTGCATTGGATGGCGCACGGTAAAATATTGGAAGGAAAAATAGCTCAAAACTGTAAAAATAGCAGGCAGCTGTCTGCGGTACAGTGAGCTGCTCTCTTCAGGTAAAATCAATACGTAGAATAACTGTTGGTTACTGTGGGCATGAATCTTCCTGGTAAGGAGAGTAAAATGCTGACATAGAGCTCAGTGTTGGAGGGAGGGCAGTCCAGATGGAACCAGGAGCTGCCTCTGCATGGCATGTTTGGTTTTGTCGTTTGCATTGCTTTCTTTGTGTCTCTGCTTTGTCAAATCCTGCCATGTTTCTTTGGGAGTTACCAGGAAGGTCAGAACCTATACCTGCTAAGAACTGTGTTGGCCTGAAGTAGCCCGAGCACTAATTGCAACCATCACTATGTTTTCATCCAACAAAGGTTTTATCTTAATAGTTTTGAGACCCTACCATTTGTTAATCCCATATTGGCAGATAATCCATTATTATCCAATAGATTTTAGTAGGTTTATTATTTCTCGTATGGTACCTAAAGCTGTTGTCCAACAGGCAATGCCACGTATGCTGTTCTGTACGCAGAGCTTCTTCAAAAAGAACAAGAAGAGCTGAGGAATTAAAGAAATGCTGCCGTGATTAATGCCTTTGTAAAATACACTGGCCTGGGGCAAAACTATGAGCTGAAATGAATAATTGGAAAGCAGAAATGTCCTGGAGTTACGGAGAAGATATTAATTAAACATCTCTCTGAGTCTGCTGCATGCACCGGACGCTTTCCAGGGTTGGTGTTCTGAGAACAGCAAAGACTACAGGGCAGGAGTTTGTCTCCTGGTCAGGTGTCCTGCCAGGCTGCGTTGGCTTTGGCTGGAACACATAAGATCTCTGTGCTCTGTGGCTTCATTGGCTGTAAAAGTCCTTTGAAAAGCCAAAGCCGTGCCCACCTGAGCAGCCTTCCTTCCTGTGTATCTTTCCATCAGAGCTGCAGATGAGCCATAACATCAGGGTGCTCAGGACAGGACACTTGTAGTTCTGCCCAACTCTGTCCCAGCCTATCCCAGTTTGAACCAGAAAATACCAGGACTGCTGATGGACTGAAGGCAGTGCTGTCTCTGGGTGAGCTAGAACTAATGTGTGTGATTCGGATCAGTGTGCTCACGTGTGCTGTGGGTTAGTGTGTGCGGGAACACAGGAGAGCACAGATCCACATGGCGTTCGTCCTTGTTGGAAGGGACAAGTGATCTCATTCAGCCTTTGTCCTTGGTGCAGTGATGTTCCTGCTTCCACAGCCATGGGGAAGGAGAACTAGGCACAGAGCCATGGCAAGATGACAGATATGTGTACAGTTATTATTTCCTGTGGTTTGGCCCTTTGATTAGCTGCTGTGTATCTTTCAGAGGCTTGTTTAGAGCACGGTCATGTATGGCTCAAAATGAGTCTGGTGCAGACAATTACAAAGTGCACACATTGGGAGTGGGAGAAGAGGAGATGCTGAAAAGAGGCTCCTGGGGACGGACTGATGCAGTTTGTCAAAGTGAAGAGGTTTCACATAACTTTTAGGTCACTGGGTGCTTTCCAGAAGTCCCAAGCAATCGGTGATTCTCCAGGCTGGGCTGGGCTATTGACCTGAGACATCCCTGCCATGCCAGCTGTGCTCTGTGTCCATTTCTCTCTCCAGGCTTCGCCTGCACGATGGGAAGCTCATTAAGGACAGGCGTTACCACCTCCGAACTTACCCCAACTGCTTTGTGGCGAAGGAGCTCACGGACTGGTTGATCGACCACAAGGAAGCCCCAGACCGAGAGACGGGCATCCGCCTGATGCAGAAGCTGATGGACCACTACATCATCCACCACGGTGTGTGGCATTCTCTGTGTGCTCCCAGGGGGTGACTGCCGGTCTATTCAATGCTTGTGCCCAGCAGAGGCACAGTCAGGTCCTTCTCCGTGACGTTCCCGTGGGTGAAGGCTCCTGGAGGAACTGGGAGTAATGGGCAGGCTGTGTGGGGCTGGATCTGGGTGTAGCTGCAGTGCTTTGGGGTGTGTGCCAGTTCCCTGTCCCACAGAACAGGGACCAGGGCTGCGTGTTGGTAGAACAGCACTGGAGGTGGCAAGATCAGTAACCTGCCCCATCCCTGGAGCTGCTGAAGGCCAGGTTGGACGAGGCCCTGGGCAGCCTGACCAGGTGCCTGAGTGGTTGGAACTCGATGGTCTGAAAGGTCCCATTCAATCCAACTGTTCTGTGATTCTCTGAATTCCTGACTTGTATTCCCCTGCAGCAAATGCACCGGCAGAGGGGTGGTGATTTTTACAGGAACCAGTCAGAAGTGGGAGCTGAATGATAACACATGCTTCCCATCTGCGGGAAGATTCATTTTTTACCCTAAGAGCCTGGTGTTCCTCAGCTTTCCCATTTATACTCGGGTGGGACAAGAAGGGCTGTGGAGTCCACACCACTCAAAGCATAGTGCCTGTTAGTCTGGGGCCGAAGCAATCCTGTGGGAATACCTACCCCAGAAATGAGGTGTGTAGTGCCATTTCAAAGGCTTCTTTTTTTCAGGCTTTGTTTTTTGCTGCAGAGCAATCCCTGAGGTCCAGCCCTGGCACATGCACTGCCTGCACCTTTGCCTTCACATTGCTCCCCAGAAGCATGCGTAGCACATCCTTGCAGCTGGGCTCCACGTTCAGCCTTCAGCCAAGCACTCGGGAAGATGCACAGATGTTCAGTCACAGCTGGAGCTGCTTCCCCCTGCCCTGCCCTTGCCTTTGGCTGTGCATCTTCTACTTGGACAAGCAAGGGCAGAGGTGCTTTAATAGAGATGTTTTCAGCTGCAGTGAGGATTTCTTCAGATATATCTTGATTAAGGTTTTCCAAACAGATCTTAGGGTTCTGGGACAGAATGTTTTTGGTTTTGGTTTTTAGGGGGTTTTTTTGCTACCAAAAAATAAAACAATGTTTTTACATTGCCCTTGGTGGGCAGGTTTGGGGCTGAGCTGCCACCCTTGGCTGCTATCTCTTATAAACCTGAACCCAGGTCTTAGGGACATGGTGGCAATCTGGATGGAGCCAAGGAGACAGAAGCAGATGACAGTCATAGGATTCTGCTCTCTCTTTCTGCAGGGATCAGCAGAAGCTGCCTCCAACCATTGCAGCGCACTCTGTTGCCATCTGCTCCTTGCTGGGTTTCGTGCCCTTTGCATTAAGCTGCCTTGAATAAAAATCAGCTCCGCTGCTGTGATTTATCACAAAAGCATAGCACTGAAGCAGTGAGTTCTCAGTTAACCATTAACACTTCAGACTGATTATTTTTCCATCTCTCCAGCCAACAGTTTCCAATAAGCCCATTAGTTGGCTAAACCTGCGCGGCCGTGGCTGCCGGTGCTGGTTTGATTGCTTGTCGTGGGCACGTCCCTCCTGCTCCTGCAGAACACACAAGTGGATTTTCCAGCTTGCTGTGGGACCATTAATTGTTGTTGGTCCTATGGAAACAGGGTTGTCTGCTGCAGTATTGCAGTTGTCTGCCTAAACTGTTTGCCCTCCTCTCCACTGGGATCCAGAAAGACCATAATTATTCCATGCAGATGCTCTGCGCTGCCTTTAAGGGGCTGATATGCTTTGAGCTGCTGCTCAGCTACATGCTGGAAGTGCATTGAAATTGGTCTCCATGTAGCAAAGTGTTTTGATTTTTAAGGGTGCTCTCTGGCAAGGCTTTGTGCTTATGTCCCAGCTACCACGCCATGCAATGCTATCTGAATCACTGCGCCTTTCGGTTAAGAGGATCCAGACTTTCTCTTCTAAAACAACCACCTTTGCCCTTCTGCCTGGAGAATCTCAGGCTTTGATGCCCTGGTTTCCCACCAGCACAACCGCTCAGGAGGAGTTATGAACTCAAGATGCTCTGACAGCTTTTAGCCTTGAGCTTGTCACCAAAAGGAGAATGGAACGTCACCAGTGTGCTCAGGAGAACAAAAGTTTTAAAATGAAGTATCTTATGTATTTTGAGTTTTATTCAAATGATATTTGCAAGGCTGCCTTATTTGGAAATGGGACCATGATATTTCATGTTATTTTCATTTGATTTGAGTCAAGTTGTAGTACAGACATCTCTTCCAGCCACGTTATCTCAAAACGGTATCCCCAGTATTTGCCTGCTGAATGTTGCAGGCATTTAATAGTGCCTTTATAGACTGCTCTCATCCCCAAGGTAAATGTCAAGCTGGGGCTTTTCATCCCAGTTGCATGCACCTAGCTGCAGGAAAAGCTCTCTCTCTTGAGGTCTGCTTGCCATACACGTGAACTGGCACAAAATGCCAGGGAAAAAGTTTGTCGTTACATCATTACACATTGTAATACAGAAGTACTTTTGGCAGGGATGGAGGTGACTTGGTGGGGTGTTGGAGGCAGTGATGTATGGTTGTTTTCCCTCTCCTCCCAGTCTGCTTACACATAGCAGTAGCTTACTAAAAAAAAACAAGAAAGCTTGCTGTAACAATTGTTTGTTTTCTTTTTGTCTAAACCTCTACATCAATGTTTAAGTGGAAAAAACCACCAACAATAAATCATTCTCATTCTAATGAAGCAATTTAGTGATTGGGTCAGAGTGTAGACTTGAAGTCAGGCTGTCCCCAGGGCTCTCCCATAGGGCTGACCTCTCCCAGGAGCTGCACGGGCCTGATTTGGGGACCGAGGGCTCAGATGCTGTGATCCGAGAGGCACAGAGAGGGACACAGCACATCTCCCATAGCAGAACCTAAGGGTAACGCACTGCTGAGCACGTGTGCAGTGCCACTGTCTGTCTGTCCCACGTACTCTTGACCTCCTGCACTCCTCCTTCCAGTTTGCGACGAGCACTCGGACTACAAGGACGCCAAGCTGCTGTACCGCTTCCGCAAGGACGATGGGACCTTCCCCCTCAGCAAGGACGTGAAGGTGTTCCTGCGGGGACAGAGCCTTTACGAGAAGTGCGTGAGTCCCTTCCCTTCCCAAGGCCTCGGGTCTGCAGCTGCGCTCACTGTGCTGCTTCACGGCTGGAACCACAGCAAGCTTGCCTCCTTCTATTCTGTATGCTATAGCCCCGGGAAATGCTGTTTCCTGAGCTGTGTCACAGCCATGGGACAGTCTGGGCTTGGAGAGGAGCTGGGCTCTGAACTAATGGATGCTTTGAGGCACCTTCTCCGTACCTGCTCCCCTTCCAAGCCCACCAGTTGAGCACTCCCACAGCCCCCCAGCAAGCTTCCTAACTCAAAGCTACCCAGCAAGCAAAGTGTCACCTGTGCTGTACTTCAGCTCAAGTGCTGTTGGCTGTGGCACGTGGTGTCCTGCTTCTCCACTCTACAGCAATGAGAAGTTCATTGGCCTGAAAACTTTGGGAACCAATTTAACATCCTCAGAGCTTTTCCCTCCCTGATAGAGCAGCAGTGGTCACTGGGGTCATCAGTCACATGCACCAGCCCCACTAAGACTTGTGTCCCACCAAAACCAGGGCCAGGGCCATTGGGGCCTTTCTGCTCTGTGATTCCAAGCCATAGAATGGTTGGGTTGAAAGGAACCCCAAAGATCACTCAGTTGCAACCCTCTGCTGTGGGCAGGGCTGCCAACCACCAAATCAGGTACCAGATCAGGCTGCCCAGGGCCCCATCCATCGTGGCCTTGAACACCTCCAGGGATGCACAGGGATGTCCTTCGGACAGGTGTGATTTCTGTCCTTCATACAGGTGTGATTTCTGCTTCCCCGTGCCCTCTGCATTGCTTTCACTTTGCTTTTGCTCAGCAGTGGATGGGAGAGCGTCGAGATTGTCACAGCTGAGGCTGCTGCACCCTCTCGTGGAGGCACTGCGTTCAGCTCCGCCACACCGCAGAATGAACATGGGCTTACCGCAACGCACCTTTCCCATCTATCCGGACCAGCTGTCACTTGGGCACGCGTTTGGTTGCTTGCTTAGCTTTCCCCTGTAGCCTTTAGCTGAGGTTGCAGCCAGACTGATTTTTCTGCATCTGCTTCCACCGCTGGGATGAAGATTTACAAACCTGTAAATGCAGCTGTGCCTTTCGCCCTCCCTCCCCACCGCTCGCAGGCAGCGATGATTTGGCTTTGCCCGCTCTTCTCGTCCTTGCTTCGGGCTGTGTGGCATCACGGGCGCTTGTCCCACCTCTGCCAGGCTGGTGAGCGTGGAGGGCTCCATCCTGAAGGTGAGGGAGGAGAACTCGGTGAAGTACCAGCGGGCATTCCTGGGCTGCGAGATGGTGGAGTGGCTGGTGCAGGAGGGAGAAGCAGAGAGCCGGAGGGAAGCGGTGGAGCTGGGCCGGGCGCTGCTGGAGCATGGGATCATTCAGCACGGTGAGAGGAAGGGAAGCGAGCGATGAGCATAGCTGTCATGCCAAGAACAAATCCCCATTCACGGCATGCAACAAGTGCTGGTCAAGTGCCCACTTGGAGATAGCAACGGGACCTTTTAGTGCTATGTTTGGAGCTGGTGACCTTTGAAGCCAGAGCAATCCACCGCCCGCAGAGGCTTTGAGCTGCAATCTGAGCTGTTGCACTGCGGTCCTTCAAAGCCCTGGGCTGCAGGGCAGGGCCCCACCCTGAGTTTCCAGGGCTGGTTGTGAAGTTGCAGAGCTCAGCTTGGCTGCAGATCACACCCACCTGCAGGACTTCAGCTTTCCATCCGTGAGGCAGGGAGCCCCCTGAGCTCCTGGGGCTCACAGGTGTACTGATGGGAAACAGCATCTCCTGGAGAGGTGGCCCTGCTGTTCCTCCTTCCTTGCACAGAGCGTTCTCCAACAGTCAGAAAAAAACTGAAATATAATGCAGAAGCATTAAAAGCAATTCACCCGGGTCCCTTGGTATGTTTGCTACACACCTTTCACACTCCCTCAGCCTCTCCCTCCTCCCTTGTACTCTCCAGTCTCCAACAGGCACCACTTCCTTGACACTGACGTCCTCTACCAGTTCTGGATCAACTTCCGACGGCGGCGGCGTCTCACGGAGCTGCTCAGCGAGAACTCCTCCCGTGCCCTTTCCGAGAGCCCCGACAGCCCCTTCTGCCTCCGCAAGCTCAACCCAGAGCCAGGCAACACCAGCTTTCTCTCTGGTAACTGTCTCTGTGTTTTTGAGGGGTGTGAAACCAAGGCTTACATTGCCGGAGCATCTCAGGGCCAAGGTGTAGCTCCAGCATACAACATAGGGTGCTCCTCCAGCCATCCTATGAAGCGACCACATGTCCTGTGGGCTGGTGGATGTCACGGTGCGGTGACAGTCTCTGTCACAGTTCCCCGTCCCAGGAAACATCTCATCAGCTCGGCTCTTGGTCCTTCTGTGGGGCTGGTTTTATTCTGCCTAAACTCTATTTGGAACATGCGTATCCTTCAGATGTGGGTCAGGTTGGTGTGGAAAGGTTACTAAATTGGTCTGTTCCTTCCTTGGGTAACTGTTATTTCTGATTTTTGCAGTCCAACCCAACAAGGAGATCAAAGTCGTCTCAGCGGTTCGGAGGAGCAGCATCACTTCCCTCGCTGGAAACTCCAACCCCTACTTCAGCATTACTCCCACGTTGGTTTTCCCTCCTGTGGCTGAGTGCAACCCCAAATCAGGTCTGGGCTCCTGCACTGTCCTTTTTGTTGCACGGGGCACATCTGTTCCCTTGGGCATGAACTGCCTTGTTATGAGATTTAGCGTATGAAAGCCTCAGTTCTGATCAGATCTGTCACCTTCTGCCCTAGTGTTGAAGAGACCCGTTACCAATGAAGAGCTGCTGTCCCCTGGGGCCCCCTACGTCAAGAAGACGCTAACTGTAAGTGACCACTGTGAGTGGTGTCACTGCTCTGATGGCACTGAGCTCTCTGGCCGCTCTTTGATCACTTTCTATCTGCTGCTCTGACCTCCACACACTGAAACTTTGATTGCGTGTCACCTCATCCCATCTGCTTTGTGGTGTGTCTCGGTGGGTCGATGTCTTCAGATGTTCTTGTGGCTGAATACAGCGGTGACCGCTGTGGC
Organism: Aquila spilogaster; assembly: GCA_024606505.1. Lineage (NCBI taxonomy): Eukaryota > Metazoa > Chordata > Aves > Accipitriformes > Accipitridae > Aquila > Aquila spilogaster. The sequence continues at coordinate 12,374 of JANHGO010007701.1, forward strand.
CTCTGCTTTAATTTAATGTACATCAAAGGGATATCCAGGAAAGAGAATGTTTCCTGGACAGGAAAAATCCAATTTTTGTATCACCCAGCTCCACACAAACCGTAGATTCAATCAGGTCTTGTGGCAGCTGAGACTTTGACACTCGTCCTGTGTGTCACAGAGACGTCACCTTTGCACTGCTTTATTCAGCTTCAGATTTCCTGTTGCAGAAAAGATATATTAATATGCTCCATCAGCTTTCGATGGAGTAGAATTGTCGAGGAAACATTCGAGGGCCGCTCTTCCCTTATTATGATGGGCTTTCTTTCATGAATAAAATAAGCCCCTTAGTTTGGGGCTTTTGCTTTTCACGTGATTTCTAGAGCTGAAGGACAGATTAAGGCAGATTAAGTCCCCCACAGGATGGGGGCTGTGAATGTCACAGGACAGTTGATCCTGTTGTGCTTGGCTATTTCTGTCTCTCTTGCTATACTAGTTTGACTCGAGTGGGCTCGGATCTGGTCCCCAGGTTAACTATGCTGCAGAAATTGGAGGGAAAGAATGAGAAAAAGGAAGCAGGTGGTTGGTGTGGCATGCATGAAGATGTGCCGCTCAGTCTCCTCCTGAATGCTCTTGCCCTACCCTTCAACTCTGCCAGCTGGGGCCTTTCATGGCTCATTGCCTTCTGCTTCGCTGTGCACTTGCTGTTATTTATTTATATGGCTAATGCGCAAAGTCCTTTGAGAATTCCTTCTCCTTTAGTCACATCATATGGCTGCAGTGTTAGAGCAAGTTGCTTTGACAAGTTGAGATCAGAGTGGGGAAGGTTAGGAGTGGCTGCTCCCACCCTGGAAGTGCTGCATTAAGGCACAGCGTGCCTGTGTTTTGGAAATGCTCAGTGTGCTCCTGGTGCACACCCTGAGCTGAACTGCATTTTGGCATAAGTTACACCTGCAGACAGAGAAATGAATGGTCCAGGAGGGCCAAGACCCCTACGTACTGAGTTGTCAGGTGATGCCTGTACAAAAACCTTCCACAAACGCAGAGTGGAACTATGAAGTCGATCTGTACCCATGGCTGAGCATGGAGGAGGAAATGGGGAGAATGGAAGGGATGTGTCATTGCCAAGGATATTGTGAGAGACACTGGCACAGGTGAATGAAAAACCCTCCAGAATAAAAGAGAGGGAGACAGAGACTGTCCTTGAAACCGATATTTGCAAGAGCAATTAGTCCCCAGCTGCCATGCAGAGAGCTGGCAGGAGTGTTTAACTGATATGGAAAGTTTCCTGGTGCTCACAAATGCTCTTATCCCATCTGGGAGACTGAGAAAACCACAGAGTAACAACAACTATTGCTAACGCAACTGGAAACAAAGCGTGAGGGTCCTTTTGTCTTCTCTCCCACGCAAGATGGAAATGAGGATCATGAGCAGAGCTCATGCATCAGTAGGAGCTGCAGCATCTCCTCTATCCAGCCCGTACCTTTGTTTGAAGTCCTTTTGTTCTGCTTGCAGATCGTGGGGGATGCTGTGGGCTGGGGGTTTGTGGTCCGAGGAGGCAGACCGTGCCACATCCAGGCGGTGGACCCAGGAGGACCCGCTGCTGCTGCAGGCATGAAGGTACTGTGCTTGCAGTGACATAGCACGGGGCAGGATTTGTGTCCTCTTGGAGCTTTTCAGGCTGAACACATCCTCCATGGTAATCCCACCTCCTGCAGCGGAGGTGGAGTCAGTGCACGGAGCTCTGGTTGTGTTTGTCTGCTGTTGAGAACACAGTTCTGCATGGAACTCTTTCCCATGTTGAGGAGAGCAGAATAACCTCAGACTGATGCCTTGATTTGGTTCCCCAGGTAATGCCCAATATTCCTGGCTCAGGCGAGAGGAAGGGAGGTCCTGAACATCACTTTAAACCTGCTATCCAGGCGTGAATGGGGACTGTGTGTAGAGCTGCAGGCCTGGATTTAGGAGTGAATGAAAGAAATGGAGTTTCAGTTACCCTGTAAGAGGCGCAGCAGTGAGTGAGCAGTTTCCACAAGCTGACACAACCCTGCAGCCACGTGGATATTTGAAATAATGGGGTTCTTCAGAGGCAGAGTGTGGCTCGTTTGCTTCAGGCAGGGTTGGAAGGAGATGTGTGAATTCATTTCATTTGCTCCACAGCCCGGTTTGTTTCTCCTTACCTAATCTAATTTGCTACCAAATTGCTAAATGTTATTATTGTGCCTCATTTCCATCTGTGAAATGAACCACTGCTCGTATATGAGTCTCTTGTCTCTCTGTTAGCTCAGTCTAAATCCCTTTGGTCTCTTTTTTATGATACAGTGATTATAGCGCAGTGATTATTAGTGTAGCTTATAGAGTGGCAATGCTTCGGGCTTTGCAAGGTTTTGCAGCACATTATTTGCAGTGCAGCCTCCAGCTGCAGTCAGCCCTGAGCAGAAGTTGCTGTGAAGGCATCAGCTGAAGGTAACCAGCCCTTCCTCTCCCTGCAGGTGTGCCAGTTTGTTTTCTCAGTGAATGGCATGTATGTTTTGCATCTGGACTATCAGACCATCAGCAGCCTCATCATGACGGGACCACGGACTCTCGTCATGGAAGTCATGGAAGCCATTGAATGAATGGAGGAGCCTCATCCCACTGCTGCATGGAAGAGCAGGACACTGCAAAGCAGGGATGGACTGTGGGGAGGGACCAAGCTTGACCTTTCACTCTGAAATGTTAGTCAGGCATTTTAACATGGCTTCAAATAAACACGTTCTAATGGACAAGTCTTGGATTTCGATGATGTTGAAGTCTTCAGCTCTTGCTGACCGTGAGCTCTCGCTGCCCCTTTCTAATGTTCAGAGAGTTCAGCATGTGATGAAACCAAGTCTTGGAGCAAGCCAGCCACCCTGCCAGGCTGCAGGACAGGTGGTGAGCAGCAAGAAGCTTGATACCAAGCAAGCGAACATGTCTGAGCTCCCCTGAGCTGTCTGTGCAGTCTACCAAGAGCTCAATGTGCTCTCCAGATGGCTCCATAAGCTGTGCCATCAGCAGCGGTGTATACGCTTCCTTGTAAAGAAAATCTAAGAGCCCTGCTACTCTTTGGGCTCATTACTCTTCCCAGCTGGGTTTCTTGAAAGGTGAGACTTCTATGGTAGCTCTTTTTGTGCCTTTAGTTTCAAATAGTGCTTAAATTAATTAACCAGTGTCATCTCTAATGTTTTCATAAATGTCTTGGATACAAGACTTGAAGGTATACTAAATAGGTTTGCAGACAACAGGAAATCAGAAGGAGCTGTTGACTCCTTCAAGGGCAGAGAGGCTTTGCAGAGAGATCTTAACAAATTAAGAGGGCTGGCAACCACCAGCCACAGGAAGTTAAGCAAGAGCAAGCGAGGTTTCTGTAGCTGGGATGGAGCGACCATGGTTCTATGCACAGACTGGAGTACGAGAGGCTGGACAGCACTGGGACAGGCTCTGAGGGCAGTGGTCGCTTGCAGGCACTGTGGGACACTCATATGCAGCCTACTTTGAAAGTGAGCTGAATGTAGAATAACAGGTAATAATAAGAATGCGGGGAAGTTTCTTGCTTTCCAGTTCACAGAGCACCCTGCTCATCACTTTGATGCTCTGGTCACTTTGATTTGTCTTGAAACGGGAGCTGACTTCCTTGGAAAAATGTGGTTCCAGACCTTTGTGAGGCACTGGGCTGCCTTATTTCTCCACGGTATATAGAGAGATGTGCTTCCCTCATGCTGGTGCTGAGGGGTAGCACTGCTGGAGCTCAGACTTCCTAGAGCGTGGTCCAAACAAGATGTTTGCACTGATAACCCATTGGGGTCTTTCCAGACCTAAGTGAAAGCAGACAGCCTTCTGAACAACGCAAGCATAGCCACTGGAAGCAGCTCTCATTATTCTTCTGTCATAAACAGAGCACGAGCTGTGGCTGTGGGTTTGAGTTTCATAGGAAGTGAATGAAGCACAGGAGATTCGTGCTCTTTCCTTTCTCACCTTGTTTTGCGGTAAACTGCTACAAATCTGAGCCACTGCCACACAGGAGAGGTAATCTGTGGTATTTAAATACAGGGCAGTGCCAGTTCTGTCTCCCCAGGTGCTCGATGCTTCATTTTAACAAGATTTAAGTGTTTTCTTTTTGTGTTACCCTTTGGTTTGTACATTTCGATGCTTTAAAGCGTTTCCTAGGTTACAAAGAAGAACTTCAATGAAGTACTGAATATGTGTAAAAGTGTTTAAAACTTTGATTTTCTTCCTTCCAACGTTTCCAAATGTGCCCATTTCCTGGAGAATGAGCACTGCACGTTTCCTGAAGCTCACTATTGCCATGCAAGGCTGATGCCGGCAGTTGCCAGAGATCTAGCTGCAAATCTGGTCTGCAGGTGGAAGGAGAAATGCCACTATGGGTTGTCCCATTTGTGGCAGTGAGGACAAAAGCATTCGGATGAAGCCTTGGCTCTCCCAGGGTGTGCAGCCAGAGGTCAGGGCTGCAGGCACCGCTTGCTCTCCAGCTCGTGAATCAGCTCCTGGCCTCGCAGAGCCTCCAGATGTGCTTAATTCCCCTATCCAAACGCAACACCATTGGCCTTCAGCACAAGAGCTGGCCTCTCAGAAATACTTAATGGGATGTGAATGTGGCTGGACTTGAGTTCATCCCTGGGAGCGTGACAGTGGGCGGGAGGCACGGCTTCTTGCTGCACTCTAGGAAATCAGCAAGCAGCTTCCTGGATGGAGCTTGGGCATGGAGTTAACACAAGCACTCCGCGCCGTTCACTGAGATTTGCGGACGCAGGCTCTTGCTTTCCTTGCACGCTTTATTGAGCCACGTGTCTGGGCCACTGCTCTGCTGCGCGGTGCAGGGAGGTGGGGGAATCGCTGTCCCTCTCCCCCTTCCTCCCTCCCCTCCCTTAGCTGCACTGAAGGACTGAGCTCTCTCTGTTGAGATCTCTCCAAGCGCGCCGACACGCAGCAAGGCACTGGGGCTCCTTCCCCAACGTCTGAGAATGTAGCAGGATCCGAACTGCCTCCTGGAGAGCCGCTCTGACAGGTCTGTGCTTTGCTCCTTGCTGGTGCTCGGTGTGCAGGGGGGGTCGGAGGGGCTGCGTTGTTTTGGGGCGTGCGTGGGTATTGGTGCAGCGGGGAGCTCTGAGTGGGTTCCCAGCTGCGGGACGCTCGAAGCAGTGCTGGCTGTGCTGCAGAGTGGTGGCCTCAGCTCTCGTGTTTGCTGGAGCCCAGGTGTGAATGTCACCAGGACTGCCTCATAGAGAGCAATCAGTGCTTTTGCAGCAGTTTGTTTTTCCTTTTCTTTTGTGGTTCACAGTGTAAAACTTGTAGGGAATTTTTGCCACAGGGGATGGTGCTGGCAGTGCAGCCCGGGGCGTGTTTCTTCTACCTGTAGGCATGGGGTGGGTCTGCAACAAGCCGGAGTTCCTAACCCTGCCTGCTCCATGCCTCAAAGCAGACCTTATCCCTTACTTTTTTGAGATCGGTGCAGAGAGAACTGAAGATTTTTGTTCAATAGTGAAAGAAACACAGAAGAAACACAGGCAGGGTTTGATGAATGTGGGTTTTCTTCGTCTGTTCCAGATTCTTTAACTGGGAAAGTGCCCAGGGAGTACGGGCTCCTGCAGTGGGCAGCTGGCACCTCGGGAAGGGTCCCTGCCACTGCCCATGTGCAGGGCCATGAGGCGACATCACTCTGCCAGCGATTCTGTGCAGGGCTGGTGACATCCTCTGGGACAACGATGGGAACATCCCCGAACTATCAGCTGGCTTCTGGGGCTGTGGAGGGCAGAAAGAATTCACACCGCTCCCACATCCTCACCGATTTAAAAACATGGCACAGATATTTCTGCATGGAAATTACTGCTTTCTTCTTTAACTGAAGTGGCTGTTTTTATAATTTCCTGCACAAATAAGGGGATCTCAGACAGCCTTCACCTCCAAATCCCCCCTGAGCACACAGCTGGGACAAACGGGAAGCGATGCGTGTCCCCCTCCTATTTTCCAGGCCCTGGAAATACCACTTGCTCCATGTGTTGCTGTCTCCAAATTCTTTCCCCAAACGAGTAATGAGAGAGAGGCACCGGCGTGCCGGCAGCTCCCTGCGCTCCACAGGGCTGATGTCATCGTGGTCCCCTGGTCTGGGAGTCCGCAGCTCAGCCTGGCCATGGTGCCACCACCAGGGGCAGAAGAGGGTGGGAAAGGTGGAAAATGGATGGGAAAGGCAGAAATGGGTGGGATTTGGGGTCCAGCAAAAGTTAACCCTATGGAGCAAGGAAACAATAGGTCCTCCAGCTTTCATCTTCCACCAATTCAAACCAGTGCTTTTGTTCTTCTTGATTTACGGATAGGAAAATGAAATTTGGAGAAGGAGCAAAATGCTGATGGTTTTGCCTCTGAGGTAGGAAGAAGAGATGCAGTCCTTGCTCCTTGCTTCAGCCACAGTGCTGTGACAGTGAGGATCTGCACGGCTGGGACTTACTGGGCGCTACCTGGGTTAATACTGAATTCTTTCTTACTGGCACATTCAGGTGGAAGCCCCTTGCTGGGTCTGATTTTGCAGCTCAGTGCAGGTTGCAGAAGCCCATGTGCTTATTTCATTGGACTTTGGATCCCATATAACCCTGGTTAACGTAAAAGATCCTATCCAGCGCAGTGCTGTGGCTGGGAGCTGTCGTCCTGTTTGCCAGCAGAGCCATAGGGAATCAGCACAGAAATGCAGAATGGGACAAATGAGACCTCGAGTCAGGGAATTTTTTCAGAAATGCAAACTCTTCTCTTCCCATTGCCACATGTACCCCTGCAGGAGGAGCACGTTTTGCCCTTCTTGAGAACACAGGTTCGTGAAGCCCACCTGTAATATGCTTCTGTTTATGAGCGATGACTTCATCTTGTTAGCTGGAAAAAAAAGGCAAGTGTTTCCCATGGCCAGGGGCTTCAGTTACACCACAGTTGTTCTGTATAACTTGATCTTCAATCAAAAAAAATAATCACAGACTGAGTATCACGCATGAATGTGTGTGCAGGGGGAGAATGGTTAACACCTATCTGTTATAACTTGTAGTATATTTTTCCATTCATTCTTACAGCAATTTTGAACTGATTTTAAACTCAGGAGATCATGGCTAGGTCACGCCTGCATATTTATTTTTCCTTGAAATCACTTTAAAGCTGACATATCAGAGGGGAAACAGGCATTTGCCAGGAGCCTGTAAATACCTGTCCATCAGAATGAAGGGAAATGAAATGTCACCGCAGAGGAGGAAACCTATGTATGGTCTAGTTCTGCCAAAAGCAATTGTGTAGCACAGAAATGACAGATGCCAATGATGCAAAAAACCATCAGCATATGTTTTAAACCTGTTATACTAAGGCTGAGGCCACGGGGAGGCTGTACGTCCATTTGTTAGGGTGGTTTTATGCTGACCTGACTTTTCTATCTCAAACGAATGAAATCTAAATCCAGGCCAGCAAAGACAACAGAAGGTCCTTGAGGTCTGTGAGCCGTAGGGTGAGTTCTGAGGGGTGGCTGTCCTTAGCCACCAGCTCTGGGGATGTCACAGAGGTTATTTCTAAGTCAAACTGATCCTCTGCCATTATAAAGTCCGTAACTGCATTTCAGTCTTGTTCAGGTGAGCAAGTCAAAACAAGACCATCCCAACACTGGATGTAACTGCTCAGGAACTCCACTGTAGATAACAAATGAAACTCTTGTTCCTATGCTGATGACATATAAATTCAGTGGTACCCCTTCTGCTGAATAATTGCTTTATTGTGATCATTGGACACCCAGCAAGCTGAGAGGAGCACTGCACTGAAGCCTCCTCCCCATCAGGTGTACAAACTCAGTCTGGTTCTGGTTTGAGGAGCTGAACAGCTGCATTGAAGAGACCCAGAATGTAAAATAATATCTAGGAATTGCAGAAAAGTTGAATGTGTGCTTCTCCACCTGCCCTCTTAGTGCTGTCAGTGACGGAAAGAGCTGTATATCTCAGCTCGTGGCCCCTTCGTTGGGGGCCGGAAAAGAAAATTAAACAGAAACAAAAAATAAGAACAATAACAAAAACAATAACAAAGTCCATTACAGAAACAGGCTCCAGTTCCCAGCACCATAGGAAAGTCCAGATGGTCACTACTGACATCCCTGTGCAGAGCAGTGACAGAAGTAGCTGACACAGGTGGGTTTTGGCGTGGTGAAAAGTAACTTGAGCTCTGTCTTCCTGGTGTTTGCTCTCACAGGTCCTGCTCACCATGTTGATTCGCACCTGCTTCTTTTTTGCCTGCCTGCCTGTGGCAAGCCATGTCTGGGGACGAGCTGGGCAAGGTAAGGACCTCACCTGCCCTGCTCTGGGCTGAGCTGCCAGCCCTTCTGGTGGGGAAGCTCCAAGCAGCCTATTCCCATATATAAAGAGTAGTAGGAGATCAAGGGGGCCTGTGCTGGGAGAGTGTCTCCATCCCACCCCACTCTGCAATGCCTGTTCTCATCTCTGGCAGCAGCTCAGCGTGCCGCTCCCTTGCACTGGGGATGCATTTCAGCCTGTGTAAGCAGGCTGCTTATGGGATCTGCTAACAGAGCTGGGGAAACAGAAAGAAAAAGTGTTGTTGCTTCTGTTCACTGCCATGTCTGTCCCACACTGCGAAACTATGGAGCTACATGGTGATGTGTGACATCTGCGTAAGAGAGTACATGACGTGCATCCTCCTGTGACATGTAGTGTTCCCCAGTGCCATAGATGAACAGAAGACACCTATAGCACCTCATCATCTCCATTTCACCTTTCTATTCCATATGAACCTTCTGCAGGAGAGATCACCACAAGGTTTTCCTGAGAGGTGACGGCACATCAGATTCAGGACAGACTTATCTCTGTGCTGTGCATCTTCCACACAGTGTGTCTGGGCTTTGCTCCCCATCAGCTGGAGAGCAAGGTTACAGCATCAGAGAGCACACATCCAACATAGGGCAGAGAAACAGTGGGGCTTTTATGGCACCGGGCTTCATTTGCATCCAGCGCATAATGGTGCTTCAGAGGATGCTGTCCTTTCTGATCTCTCTGGGGACATTCTTGCCTTTTTAACTTCTGGGCTCCTAGAGCGATGGCCAAGGAGCTGGACCACACTTGTCCAGAAGAAGACAGCTCCATGTTTCCTCTATGAATTCCCCTCATTGTTGCATGATCTTTTATCACTTCTCTTCGGCACGATTCTGAGATTTGATTTTGCCCCTCACCCCTCTTCCCCATGTTTTCTTTCTTCCTCTTCACATTTGCATGGGGTGAGATGTGAATTTGAGCTTTGTTTCCCCTAAATAGCTGTCTGCTTGTTGGGCAGCCCGCAGGAAGTCTCTGCGAGGAGAGGCTGAGGCACAGATGCTGGGTTGAGCCAAGCAAGTCCTTGCTGCCAGCTCCCACTGCTTTCCTGGGCTGTGCCTTCATACAAAGATGTTGGGAGATGTCTGACATCGTGCAAGACCAAAACAGGGACACATGGAGTCCTACAGAACACACAGTTTGCTGGTGCTGAGCATGATGCTCCAGGTCACCTTAAGCTTTTTTTTCCAGTTATGAGTAATGATAAAGGGAAAGAATCATAGAATCAGGGAGGTTGGAAAAGAGCTCCGAGATCCCCAAGTCCAACCCCAGCCCACTTCACTGTGCCCACTGACCACATCCCTCAGAGCCACATCTCCCCGGTTCCAGAACACATCCAAGGGCGGTGACCCCACCACTCCCTGGGCAGCCTGTGCCAACGCATCACCACTCTTTCTAGGAGTAAATGCTTCCTAATATCCAGTCTGACCCTCCCCTGGCGCAATGTGAGGCCATTAGCAAGAGATTGGTAACAGCTGCCAACAAGGTGAGCATTTGAGGGCATATGCTATTACTACGCAGACAAAGGAGGCACTTGCTCATTGCAGGTGAAGGAGTCTGTTGGAAAGGCAGGAGCAGGAGTGGCAAGTCTACTGAGTTGCCATCCTACAGCTAGTCAAGTGGGAATACTTCATACGGTGACATTCATATGACAGTGTGACTGAGGGATCTCTGATTCAAAAGCTGACACATGGGTTGAGACAGTGGGGCTTTAAAAGACCTCAGAAACCTGGAGCTGATAAGAGAATGTGCTTTCTTCTTTTTACCTCCTTGTCTGATACTATTTTTTTCATCAGGATTTGTCATTTTAGTTCACTGCTCCCTGCAGCAAACCAATGCAAGCTGGTGCCCGTGAGTTACGGTCCTGCCAGGAGGTGTTAGTTACACTTTATCAGGTTTTCTCTCCTCTCTCTTTCTTCTTTTTTCTGTCCTCTCTGAACCCAGCTGATCCTTGGAGCTTCCTCCTAAACAACCTTTCTGCATAAAGATGGCAGCTGTCTCCTGGGGAATTTCTGTATTTTTCAGCAGCCTGAGCTCATTGCAGAGCCTCATTGACTCCCTGTATCTATTTCTTTCCCTTCTATTTCACACATCTGCACCAAAACCCTTGCTGAAACCACACACGTGCCATGAAAGCTCCCAGTACAGACTTGCAGCGTGTGAGGAGTGCAGAGAAACCCTCACTTCTTTGCTGTTTTCCCCATTTGCAGCAGCACATAGTGAGGGCTCACCCAGAGAAGCTGTCCTCCTGCATAGGACGGAGGGTGGATTTGCAGGGATGGGTTTCCTGGTCCAGGGGCAGCAGGAGCGGCTGTGCAATGTCAGGGGATGCTGAGTACTTGTATGGGATGGTGAAGGTTCCCCTTGCACTGCAACTGTCCTCATGTCCTTAGCAGAGGTAGCACCTGGAGGGTTTCATGCGTGTGTGTGTGCAGAGGGAGGAATTGCACCCACAGAAGGACAGACACCTCTCCTCCTCCCCAGGGTCAGGCCGGCTGAAACTTACGGTCCTTTCAGAAGACAGGCTCCAGATGAAATGGAAAGAAACCGAAGGAAACATCAGTGGCTACAAAGTGCGGGTAAAGCCCATGGCAGGTACGTGCAAGCCAACAGATTGCTCTGAGTGAGGGATGGACCCCCAGCTTCTGTCGGGTGTCGGGTATTTGCTGGATGCTCTTTCTCCCTTGTCTGCACCATTGAATATTTGCCCGAAGTGGAGCTGAAGAGAGAAAACAAATTAACGATGCAGTGGTTGTAACTGGTGGCTATGTCACTGCAGGGGTCCTGCTTGTCTCATCTTCAGGGACGGGATGTCCTTGGCCCCGTCCATACATGGGGATGTTCAGCCCATGGCTCCCTGCTCTGGATGAGTTCCAGCTCTCCCCGACTTCTGACTCCAGACCGGGCAGTGCAGGAAGGGCACTGCGTCCTCGTAGGGGAGCAGCATCCGGGTGCAACCTTAGCTCGTGCCCATCTGCCTGCTTTTAGCTCAGCCCTCAACTGTTTGCCCATCCGGCACTGGAGGTTTCTCATTCCTCTCCTGCCAGGGAGCAATGGGCATCCTGGGAACGTGGGGAATCCTCATGCTGAGCACGCCTGAGGCTTTCCCCATGTGTGGGCTGGAGAGATTCATTTCCAGCCCTAAGGATGATGAGGTCAGAAATGCATCCATTCCCACATTTAGAGGCTTGTACACCTTTCTTACTCAGAGGATTTGAGGGAGCTGCTTTGCCTCTCTCCCTTTGTTCCTGTGGTCCAGAGTTTCTCCAAACCATACCCTGTAACAGAGACACAGTGCAGTATTTGGCTGTGGTTTTACAGAGCTTCCTTGCTCCATCTGCTCCTTGCTGTGCAGAGGACAGCTTCTCTTAGGGAGAGATGAGGCTTGCAGAGGGAACACAGCAAGAACTATACTAAGCACAATGAGTCCCAAGGGCCAGGATGGAAGTCTGGAGATATCGGAACAGTTCCTCACTTTGTCACAAATGACCTCAAGGACATCACTTGGTTGGATGTTTCCATAAGTGGTGTTTGCCCAACCTTCACCCGCTGGGAACTGGCCTTTCAGTCAGTGGCTCTTTGAGAAGTCAGTGGGAGTCGTACTAGTGCTAGGTGGGAATTGGTTTTCCATTTGGAGCATGTATCAGGGCTTTTTAAAAGACTTTCTCAGCTCTGAAAGCAGAAATCCACAGAATTAAAAATTAAATTAGAATTGACTGAGGTCCCCAGACAGACATTCTCTGTATCTCAGTGGCACTTTCGCTATTGTCAGCTTAAATTTAAGCTCTAACAGTTCCCGAACTGTGGCTTCATCCCACCTCAGGGGACTCGGAGCAAGAAGTCATGCTGAAAACAAAGACCCCCAAAGCCACGGTGGGGGGGCTGAGCCCTACTAAGGAGTACACGCTGCAGGTCTACGTGCTCAATGGCTCCCAGGAAGCCTTATTCGCCAAGAGGAAATTTGTGAGTAAGTAGAAAGACCTACATTTTACCATTCTGAGAGCTCTTGGAGATGTGACTCCTCAGAGCTCGTCCTCTGGTGGGCGAATCATAGAATCACAGAATTTGTTTGAATTGGAAGAGACTTTTAAAGGCCATTTGGCCCAACCCCCCTGCAACAAACAGGATCACCCACAGCTCCATCAGTGCTCAGAGCCCTGTCCAGCCTGACCATGAGTGTCTCCAGAGATGGGGCATCCACCACCTCCTTGGGCAACCTGTGCCAGTGCCTCACCACCCTTACCATAAAGGGGTATATTTTCTTATCGCCAGTGCCTCCATACACTGTACTGAAGCCCTTTACTATTTTGTTGGAAGCTTGGAGAGGGGAGATGGTGAATACCAATGGGATGAAGGGTGGTCCATGACTCACAGACCCATCTGGATTGACTCCTTCTTATATTTGCGATTTCTATAGTAGAGGACCTTAAAAATGCATCCCAGACTAGAAATAACCGAAGGAACTCAGGAGCTGCACCAGGAAAGAACCTCACCTCTACGAGCAGCTCAACAGTGGACCAGAACCTGAGGATGGAGGCTGCCCCACCGCCCTTGAGCACCGTCCTGACGCATCCAGGTGGGTGCACAGAGCATCCTGGGGCCACTACCTTGCTGTCTGCACATGTGAGCTATAGAAATGCCACTAGTCTGTTTGGGACATTCATTCAGTAATACATGGGGCTCAGTCTTGTACCTTGCGTGTTCACAGAATCTTAGAATGGCTTAGGCTGGAAGGGACCTTACAGATCATTGAGCTCCAACCCACTGCCATGGGCAGGATTGTCAACCACGAGACATCCCACTTAAATACTAAAACACAGTAACCAGCCTAAAAATATTGGCTCCTCATGCCGGCCAAATGAAGCACATCCATGGATGCCTGGGGCTGGCAGGTATTCAAATTCAGCACCTACAGCCAAATCCTTCAGCTGAGCACTGCTCCTTGGGGGGAACAAGCTGCTCCCTGAGCACCGGGGCTAAAGGTGCCTTATTCCCAAGGCTCTGTGTCCCCATGGCTGCAGTTGGTCTCCAGGAGCAAACAGGATCTCCTCTGTCTAGTTGCCTGTTTTCATAGACCCTGTAGGATTTTTATGATCTCTGAACCCTCAGATGTGGCTGTAATCAGCCAGAGATTGGAGCAGGTGGCATGGCAATAACACAGGAAGGGACGATGTATTTTTTTTCTGTTTGGAGCACAGCAAAGGACAGAGCTGAAAAGAAAAGGCACAAAGGGACTCAGCCCAAGGGCTCAGGAGAAACCACGAGAAGCCAGCCCAGCGTTGGTGTGACACAAACACCGTCACCAACCACAAGATCAGCCCAGCGTGCCACTGCAAACACAGAGCGAGAGTCCCTAGGAAAAGAAAAACCCACAAGGGATTCACTGAGGAGAGGTGAGAGTTGTTTCAAGCATGTCCTGCTCTCTGTCCCCCACTGTTGTCTCTAATGATTGTTGAACGCAAGCTTCCCAGGTGTCTCTCTGTCATCAAGGCTTTCAGGAGCATGAGTGCTGCTGCTGCTCTTATTTGCTAGGTCATGCTTTGGAGAGCTGCCAGCGATCACTGAAAGAGTTTGGAGTTCAGCAAAGCATTACAGATTTAAAGGAAAACTGGAGCTAAGACAAAAAATCCATCACGAGGGAAGGAGTTCTTGAATGTCTCGATTTCCCACTGTTCTCTGTACACGTTGCCACCTCTTCCTGCTTTAGACAGATCCATACAAGTTATCATTCTCCAGCATACACTGGCATCCCGGTCTTGTTCTTCACATTTCCCGGGTAACTGATCCTTGCTGAAACTCCAATCTTTCAGCTGAACAGCTCACAGCACTTTTGAAGTGGTGGGAGGAGGACTGGTCAGAACATCCCTGTTTGGTCCCTTGATACCAGTAGAAATTCATGACCATGAGAAGAGATAGGAGAGTGACCCATCTGCAACTCACTGCAGTTGGATGGTACCATCTATTTCCCACCACCAAAGATGGAAAATTCCTCATCTGAAAAATATTCAGGGAAGATGCATTCAATCATCAACATGCCCTATCTTATCCTCTGTTAAGCTGCGGGCCTGAGGTGGGGAGAAAGGCAGTCCTTGAGTATCTGTGATGAAGATTTTTGCAGAGATATTGGATTTAATATAACGCCAGGAAATAATTATAGCCCACAGGGGATCTCACAATGGAATGGAATTAAGTGATCACCTGCAATTCTTTTGGAGACTTAGGCTAGATAAAAGGGAAGCAAGGGCTGGGGTTGAGATGTAATGGAGCTGACAGCTTGCAGAGAGCAATGCTTGGCCTAGGCACGCACTTCCCAATGGGTTTAACACTTTCCTTGCGGAAAGGTAGCTGCTCACTGCTCAGCATCTTGATACTGAGACACATTGCCCTCAGCCATGTGGTTTTCCCAAGGTGCTGGGATGTGTCGGGCTGGCAGATGGTCCAAGGCTTCACACTGCAGACTCGCTTCTCATCTTAAAACGGAAATATTTTTCCTCCTTTGCAATTGCTTCTCTCAATATCAAACTCTGTTTCCCCTCAGGTTCCCAGTTTCAGTGTGACTCATCTTCAATGACTGATATCGTTCTGCTTGTGGATGGATCATGGAGCATTGGGCGCAACAATTTCAAGCTCATTAAGGAGTTCCTGAGTGCTTTAATTTCTCCATTCAATATTGCCCAAGACAAGATAAGAGTAGGTAGGACACTTCCCTGTTTCCTGGCCTTGGGAAATGCCTCCAGAAGAGACCTTGGTCTCTGTTTCTGTGTTGTCGTGCTGCCCTGAGGAGTTTTGTTCCTTTTGGCTGCGTTCTGTGTGCCGATCTTGACAACTTTCCCATCTGGTAGCAAGCTCTGGCCTCTAGCGGCTGTAAGAAAGATCTGCACGGTGAACAAAAGCGACACGTGGGCAGCAACAGGTTGGGTGCTGGGGGAGAGCTTGATGCTGAGATACCTTTGGGTTTTGCTGTCTCCCTCTGATGGGATGCTCAGCCTACGGAGTATGACACAAAGGTGGGGTGGCAATGCCACGCTGGAATTTCTTTGATCACAGCTGAGAACAGAGCCACTTGCAGTTCTGAGGGATGCTGAACCCAGTTCTGAGGGATGCTGAACCCAGCAGATGACGGTCAGGCTATGTGTGAAACAAGACAATGTAAATCCTTTCTGATCCTTGCAGCTAGCTAGTTTGTCCTTGAATAACTTTGAGACTTTAAAATGCTTCACCGCTCAGGGATTAATACTGCCACAGGGAGAAGTGGAGCTAGGAGCCAGGTCTGCTCACCCCCTGACCGATTCATTACTTTGTGTCATCCACTCATGAGAAGCCCAACACCTCCTCCCCGAAACAGGTCTCCTTTTGCAGCCTACCTTGGCTCGCACGATGTCAGTAGTTTTTGCCTTCCCCAGGGCTGTCCCAGTACAGCAGTGATCCCCGCACAGAGTGGGATCTGAGTGCTTATGCTACGAGGGACCAGGTGCTGGAGGCAGTGAGGAATCTGCGGTACAAGGGTGGCAACACCTTCACAGGTAACTCCATCTCTCAGATCTCAGCAAGGCTGCACTGGGGGAAGTTGTTCCCATGGGATAGCATCTTTCTTGGGGGGACAAAGGTGAATGAGGGCAGAGAGAAGAATAAAGGTGGAGGCAGTCTGTTGGCTGTAGCCCACCATCCATCTGTCCTTCTCCCCAGGCCTGGCACTGACCCATGTCCTGGAACAAAATCTGAAACCAGATGCTGGTGCCCGGCTGGAAGCCGAGAAATTGGTAATCCTCTTGACTGATGGAAAATCCCAGGATGATGCCAACCTGGCTGCTCAGACCTTGAAAAACATCGGCATAGAGATATTTGCTATTGGTAAGACCACAGACTTCAATAAGCCAGCCTACCTTCACTCTTCATGATGAAGGTTATGTTCCTTCAATGAGGACAAGAACATCCTGAAGTTGTAAAGCTAAGGTAGTAAGTAGGACTGTGTTGCATCGGCACTGAGAAGAAAATTAACCCATTTATTCAGCACAGATAGTGTCTTCCAATGGGATTTTGTTAGTTTCACAAGAGAGATTTTGCACCTTCTATCTATAAAGACCTATGCCAGTCTCAGCAACCCCTGCCATGAGAGCAATATCCTCAGCTGTGGAATTAGGCAAGAGAATTTTGGAGTTACTTTGTAATTACTTTGTAATTACTGCCTCTTAGAACTTCCAGTTTCTCTGAATAATAGCATTATCTGCCTTTTACTGTCTGGTAGCAGTAATGAGACGCAAAATGATTTCAAGCAGCTCTGTCCTTGATGACTGAACAAGTCTGCTAAAGAGTAATGTACAGACAATAAAGTTACATAGAATACTCTCCTAAAACTGCAACCTTCAGCACTTTAAGTGCTAATTTAAGTCAGGAGCACACAGGCAAGGCTTTATTACATAGGAGTATGTACCTAGATTTCTTTCATGGGCTGAGTGTAGCTGCTGAGCCTCAGCTGCATGCTGGCCTGTGCACCTGAAATCACTTGGAGGCCAGGACCTGCCTGGTCTGTGATTCCCCTTTCTGACTAAAGGAAGGTTGTGTTGTTTGGTCCTGAGACATCAGGACCCAGAGTATTAATCCCCAAGAAACCTTAGTTCTCACTGCAAGAGCAAGGGGGAAAAGACCCTGCCTCACTTGGGCAATGCTAAGGTGACCTGAAGTCTAGCGCTGGAAAACAAGATCAGTTGTCTGCTCTTGATCCCTACAACCAACATCCAAGCAGGAGGCAGAAGTTGTCCTCTCCGAGGAGTTTCCTCAGCCTTGCGCTCTGCTGTCTGTAGGGGTGAAGAACGCGGATGAGGCTGAGCTGAAGCAGGTGGCCTCAGAGCCACTGGAGCTGACGGTATACAACGTGCTGGACTTCCCCCTGCTCAGCTCCCTGGTTGGCAGGCTCACCCAGGTCCTGTGCACCAGGATCAAAGAGAGGAGCAGCAAGGAGAGTGCAGGTGAGGTAAAACCTTGGTGAAGGCTGAGCTTCCTCCTGCTTGCCATCTGCTTTCCTTGTCATTGAAATACCTCCTTTCTCAACATCCTTTATCATACCTTTCCCTCCATGAGCTCCACCACCTCCTCAGCACCATCTGACTCTTCCTTCCCATGCTGATCTCCTTGCTCAGTGCTATTGCTGTCTGAAAACGGTCCTTGGCAACATATTGGCCAGGTCCAGCTGTGATCTTGGTGTTTACAAGACTCTCAGGATGCAGCTCTTCCATCCTCACTCCCTGCTGTTGTGAACAAGCCATGGAGGGACTTGTAGGTGTTTCCACTCTCTCATTCTTGGTTGTAGGTATCTGCTCTTGTCCTTGCCAATACAGGAAACAGCCATCCTCACCAGGACACTGGATGGCATGACCTAGCATTGTAGGGAACAGGAGGCTTCTGTTCCCATTTTTGTTGTTCTACTGTGTGAAAAATGCATTGCAATCACCTTTTTCTCTGTGTTTCTCTCAATCAACAGGAGCTAATTTGAGAATATATTAGTGTATGGAAGAAATCTGGAAGTAGGAAGAGGAGACAGTAAAGCATCTAAACACATTCTTTTTCTCTCACACTTTAAGTAATCTCCAAGGCATTTTCAAGTCAAAACCAAACAGCCACTTTTCTTTTCTTTTCTTTTCTTTTTTTGCTGGAGGGCAGTTTGCCTGATGTAAGAGAGAGTGAAGAACTACTCCAGATGTTAGCTTAGATCCTCAGGAGAAATATCACGTACATATTTCCATCTCTCTCTTCTCTCAGATTTGCCTAGGGAGAATGGGAAAGACAAACTTCCAAGCATACATTTATTTTAATACTCTGTGGATAGACACAGACATAATGTGATTCGTTCTTATTAATTTGAACTTGGTTGATGTAATTGGTTGATGTAATTGGACATCTTTTTACAAGTACACGTTAGCCTTAAGAAAGATGGTTGCATAGGAAAAGAAGCCAAGATAACAACTTCTGGTTCATTTTGACAAATCTTCGTAATTGAAAAAAAAAAAGCTGGGTCATGTTTTGGATTCAGGCAAAAATGCATATTTCTGTTGAAAAGAATATTCGCAGCAACCAGAAGAATGCGCAGATTATTCTCCATGGAGTATTTATATTCTCTGTTTGCTCAGCTTTTAAATATTTATTTTACAGCAGTTTGGAACAGTTTCTATGCTCTGTAGGGAAGGGGACTGCAACTTGATTTTAAAAATGGCAGTCATATTTATAAGCTAGAAAGTGTATCTGGTATGAGAAGTCTGAGTACAAGAAAGTAACTGTGTTTTTAATTCCCAGGTAGCGCTGTGAAAGATATCCCTGTGAACACGGGTCCACAGCTGAGCCCAACTGACCTTAAAATATCAGCTGTGACGTCTAAAAGCATGCACTTGGCCTGGAGTCCTCCTCTGAGCCCACCGAAGAAATACCGGGTTGTGTATTATCCATCAAAGGGCGGCACTCCCAAGGAGGTAAGAGGCATTTGTTGGACACTGGGGCTGCGGGGCCTTCCAGTCGGTGGCTGGGAGCTCAGGCAGACTTGGGTAGACAGAGTGATGAGGGGAGGAGTGCAGTGACTGTGGGACATCAGCTAAAGCCAGAAAGGAAACTGAACGCTGACTGAGTACAAATGTGACAAGGTGATAGGATGGCAGCCCAGAAGAGGAAATTGGATAAATACTATGTTGCTAGAACTACTGCAAGCCATACCAATGCAGCTGACTCTTGCACAGTGTTATCCCCTCCCTAAGGCATCTCAGAGAGCACACGCAGGTACACAAAGGTGTCCAAGAGTGCTCGTCTCTGACAGATAGAAAGAATCAGAAAAGCAAATCCAAACACTTGAGGGATTGTCCTTAATAATATACTTCAACTTTTGGTTAACCCTGAAGTGGCAAGACAGTTGGGCTTGAGTATTGCGGCAGATCCCTTCCAATGGACTGTGTCAATCACAGGTTCACATTCTGTTCTGTTCACTTCAGTGAGAACATGATTAGGGCCTCGTGCTATGTGCTTGTACTGATCCAATCCTTCAAGGACAGGAGTGCTCACAGCCTCCTATCTCCATGCTTGCCAGGGAAGACCGCTTCAGCTGCTCCTCTGCCAGAGAGTGGCTGGCACCTCCTGGACTTGACTGTCTTCCTTTATGCTTCAGGTGCTTCTAGATGGAGCCGTCTCCTCTTTGAGGCTCTCCAACCTGACCTCGCACACGGAGTACCTGGTGTCGGTGTTTCCTATTTATGACACAGACGTTGGGGATGGGCTGAGAGGCGTCACCTCCACATGTATGTCGTGAGTAGAGAGCGTTCCTCTGACACGTGTTTGTGAGAAGTGAACAAAGCCCTATCTTTGCAACCGCCTCAGTCTGGAGCCTGGCACTGCATACTCCCCCCTCCCTCTGGTTCAGATGGTTTGTCTGCAACTATCTCCATCCTTGGAGACGCTCAGATCTCAGCTGGACAGGGCCCTGAGCAACCTCCTATAATTTGGCTCAGTAGGGTTGGACCAGAGACCCTCAAGTGTCCCGTTCCACCTATGTCATTTTGCAAGTGACACCACTGTGCTGAGCTCACCCTGCCACGGGAGTAACACACCCCATCAGAAATTTCTTACAATCCCTAGTCCCTTTTCCACCCTCAGGCTGCAAATGTACTAATCCTGCTCCTTGAAAAGTGGCCGCTCCACTGTGTTAGATGGGGGTTGGGTGTCCCCCAGGTTGTTGTAAAGCCAGCTCTCCTCTGGGGCTGGAGCTGTTGCAGACCTCATGTGCTGAAGGTGTCTTTTTGCCACATCTCCCCCCGCAGTGCCTCTGTCTGCCCCCCGCTCCCTGCGCGTCTCCGAGCTGAGCCACAACAGCATCAGGCTGAGCTGGAAGGCGGCCCAGGGAGCCACGCAGTACCTGGTGCTCTGCTCTGCAGCCCCTGACGGAGCAGAGGACTATACGACGGAGGTATGGTCCATGAGAATGGTGGCAATACTGCTTTTTCTTTGGCTGGGCTCTCCTCAGTTCAACAGCCCAAAATGAGTGCCCGTCTCTCTGTGTGGGGTTAAGTTCTGATATATAATACAGGGAAGACCTGAAGCACAGAAACCTTTGGGAGCCCAGGAGCTGAACTCACATCTCTGCAGCCCCAAGAGCAACTTCTGCATCCTCGAGGCTGCACAGAGATACTTCTGCTTTGCTCATCTTAAAATGTTGATTGAAAATCTGTTAGGGCAGCTTTCACTGAGCTCTAAAAAGAGAACGATGGCACTGTATAAAAATGAAGCAATGCAAGATGAGTGGAAAATCCTTACAAACTTCCAAGGTCCCTTTGTCATGCGAACATTTTAATGAGTTGCCAGAAGTACCTGTAGGAGTGTGTGTCACCTCTTTGACATAGATTCCCCTCCCGATGGCACAGCTATAGTGGCAATGGCAGAATGGCTTTCAAAACAGAATCATTAAGGTTTGTACTTTGCTTTCGGTGTATAATTGCATTTAAAAAAAAAAAGACCAAAACATTTGAATAGAAACCAGTATTTAAAATTGCTTTTTAGCACATCACAACATTTCCACAGTTATTTGACCTACTCGTTGTGAGAGTTCAATGCACTAAGGCTATGGGATGTCTGAGAAATCAGCATTACAATGTTCTCAGCCTTTTATAAACCTCTGCTCTGCTGCATGCAGACTCCTGGAAGTCGCTGGGGTGGGTCCCTGCAGCAAGCAGGCTGTGCAGGGAGGGCTGTGCCGTGCAGTGTTAGCGGCAGGTGGCAGCAGCCTGGCTGCTATGGCCCTGCTTGCAGTAGGCAGCTCTCATGCAAGCTTCCCAGGCATCAGAGGAAAAGAGGCTCATCATCTCTCACTTAAAACCTTGGTTTCTTAAGGCCCCTTCCATCCTCTCTCACTGTGTGATACAGGGATGCTGCACCCTGTGTGTCCAGGGGACAGCCAGAGACTGCTCTCCCCACTGAGCGCTGGAGGATGGCTGGAAATGGGAGAGAACTATGCTAGCTTCCTGCTCTGTTGCCTTCCTTTTGGGGGAATTTCACCAAGTATATTATTTTCTGATACTGCTATCAGAAATCAACCCCAAACTTTGTATTTTCAGTAGTGGAAGCTGCTCTGCTTTTTACATCTATACTCATCTTTCCATTATAGTGTCTTTCCTGGGAAAATTTCAATATTTTCCTTACAAAAAATGAATTGTTTGAGCTCACTGCAGGTACCCTGATCCAACTCAGAATAATAGCATCACCTCTGTTTAAGAGATACACCTCTGCAGGCCATGGGAGGAGAAGGTGATGTGACCCCTCAATGTCTGTGGTGTCCCCCGTGGAGGGAGAGAGGTAGAGAAGCTCTGACAGTGCAAAGCCCATGTCCAAGTGGTCAGGTGGCACTTGTGCAACCAAAGGACCCTTGGGCTGTGTCTCTGCAAGGCCTTGCAGAGGGCATTGCAGGGTAACCCAGAATGGAAGAGTGCCCTAGAACAAGTGTTTCCCAGGACTGAGGGGTACCCAGAGCTGAAATGTCTCCCCGAACTTCTCCCTGTGACAGGTAAAGGTGGCTGAGCCCGAGGTCCTGCTGGATGGGCTGTCACCCAGCACCGAGTACTCCATTGCGGTGTATGCGATGTATGGGGAAGATGCCAGTGATCCAGCCAGCATCCAGGAAACCACCTGTAAGTGCTGCTACTCGTTAGGTTGTTTTTAAACACTTAATGTGGGAGAGATTTGTTAAGTTAGGGGTTTCTCCTATTGTGCCTGTGGCTTGTAAATCCTGCCTCTGGTCCCTATGGGGGTCTCTAATCACTCGGTGAGCTGTGAAACAGAATGATCCTCCCCTGGTAAAAGAGCACTCCTTAAGATCTTTGTGTCTGGGGAGAAAGGGGGAATTATTTGACCATTTCTTCACTTAAAGCACAGATAGCATTCCATGACA
This sequence comes from Aquila spilogaster, assembly GCA_024606505.1. NCBI lineage: Eukaryota > Metazoa > Chordata > Aves > Accipitriformes > Accipitridae > Aquila > Aquila spilogaster. Next base: position 34,634 of record JANHGO010007701.1, read on the forward strand.
TCCCAGAGGCACCTACACAGTGGCACAAAGAGAATATTTTTGAGTCTTTCAGTTCAAGGCAGAGTCACCCGAGGGCAGCAGGAGGCAACCAGTGGTGTTGCTTTGGTGCAGCCTTTCAAACCCTGAGTGCTGTCACTCACTGTGTTGCAGTGGCCTTGAGCCCTCCCAGGTACCTGAGCTTCTCAGAGCTCAGCCACGCGTCTGTGCGGGTCAGCTGGGAGCCAGCATCACTGGCAGTGAAAGGTCACCGCGTCACCTATGTGTCTAGCAGAGGGAGCAACATCGGGGAGGTGAGTCCTCAGGGGCTGCTGGAGGGAGAGCTGGGAGGTCACACGCTGCCCTGTTCTCTCTGGTGCACGGAAGGAGTGTTATCTCTGAAATGGGCACTTTTGAAGGATGTGCTAAGCCCTCTGCAGCTGTCTCCACATTCTTCTCTCCCAACTCATCCTTTTCCATTGCAGGTCGAGGTTCCTGGCACTGCAACATCTGCTGTCCTGAGGCCATTGTCCTCCCTTACCCAGTACTTCATCAGTGTCCGATCTTTGTATGATGAGGGTGACTCCTTCCCAATTACCGGCAATGTCACCACCTGTAAGTAGGCAATGGAAATGCTTTCAGTCCTATTGACCAAACCGTCCTGTGTGTGCCTAAACTGGGATGTTTTCTATGCTGGTCCCAGCAGCTTATGGCCAAAATCCTTGCACAAAACCGATGACTGCTGGAATATGCCCCACTCTGTTATGTTAATAATAGAGGTAAAGGAATAAAGGAAGAAAGCAAACGAAGAAAACACACTACATATTGCTAACCTCTGTGTCCTTGGGAGCCTTCTCCCCTTTGCAGTATCAGAGTGATACACATCCTCCCCACAAATGAAATAATCCTCCTTAATTAGGGTTTTGAAAACAGTGTACTCTCTGTCCTGATGGCTGTTGCCTTTTGGATCTGAAGAAGTGAAAGACAGGCTGATCTCAGACATCTGCCTGGCTGATGCTCTGCTCTCCAACCATCTGCTCCCCACCTCAGCTCTGACAAGGCGCTGTCAGGGCTTCAGCTCGTTGTCCTCCTGCATCCCTCAGTGAAGGTCCCCCCGCCGCGGGCACTGAAGGTTTCCGAGCTCTCCGAGAACAGCCTCCGGCTGCAGTGGGAAGCTGTCGCTGCCTCTGATGTGGTTGTCTATCAGATCAAGTGGAGCACAGCTGGTGGAGAGAACCCTCAGGAGGTATGGACCCGCGTGCAACCAGGTTGGGTTTGTGCCCGCTCGATGGATGCTGGTTGGATATTAGGAAAAAATTATTCTCAGAAAGAATGGTCAGGCATGGGAACAGGCTGCCCAGGGAGGTGGTGCGGTCACTGTCTCTGGAGGTGTTCAAGAAAAGGGTAGACGTGGCACTGAAGGATGTGATTTAGTTGGCATAGTGGTGATGGTCCAAATTAATGATCTTAGTGGTCTTTCCAGCCTTAATGATTCTATGGTGGCTCTGTGCTCACCTGCAAGTGTGGCAGAGAGCTGCAAATCAGTTTGGGTTCATGCACTTGGGAGCTTCAGCTCTAAGACAGGATCTATCCCACACCGGATCTGCTGAGTGCTATAGTCACCTTCAGTGCTGGAAGCAGGAGGGACAGCAGGGCGGTAGGTTTGGAGTCCTGCAGGCTCTGGGAAGATTGCAGAAGTGTTCTGGAAAAACTCAAGGATGAAATTCAATAGGGACAAACGAAGTATTAAGCTTAGGCAGGAATAATTAAAGACAGGTATACAGGATGTAGAACAAACAGCTAAGAAGTGATTCAGTAGAAAAAGATCTGGGGTTGCAGAGAATCACCAGCCCACAATGTCAAGTCGTTGTGGAAAAGACAAGTGCAGTAGTCAGGCATTTGTAGTGGTGGTAAGCCCTGACTGCTCTGGGGATAATACTCCTAGGGAAGGATGAGGTCTTCCTGATGAGACCATAGAGAAGATGGATCAGAATCAGAGCTGATGCAGTAGGGGTAGGGATGGACCAGGTGACCTCTTTCATCCCAAGCCCCTGTTTTCACAGTGAATGCTTGAGTACCCCCTACAGTGCTTCACATTTAGGCTGGAATAGGGGTAAATTGGGGCTACTATGTGCAATACATCTAAAATATGGGAAGTGACCAAAGCTATTTCATGCTCATTTCAGGCTGACTGCCTTGTACCAGAGACTATGTGTTGTGGTACAGAGGTAGCTGTTAAATATAACTGGCTAACAGTGCGTGGGCATCTACTCTGCATTCATGAGGGCTGGAAATTTGCCTTTGCTTGGATTTGTGCAACCCACAGGAGTTGACTTTGTCCTCAAAGCCCTATGCTAACTCACTTGTGCCTGCAGGCATTCTGTGAGCCAGACGCTTGGATGGCATGAACTAGCTTAGGGAAGCCTGGGAATTTGACTGACTCATTTCTTGCCCTGCTGCAGCTCTCCATCGCTGGAAATGTGGCAACTGCCATCCTGCCAGACTTACAGAAGAACACAGACTACAAAATATCCATCTGGGCCTACTACAAAGATGGTGCTCGAAGTGACACGGTTTCCATTCAGCACAGAACCAGTAAGTCATCAGTGCTCGGTCTCCACAGCCTAGTGATAACAAAGAAGGCGCAGGATGCCTCAGACCCAGGCACAAGGCAGGAGCTCAGATCTGGTCATCCGCAGCTCTGAAAACCCAGACCTGGATATCTAAATGTGGCTGGAGATATTTAGGCTCACCTATTAACGTTCTCAATTTCTCTTGATAAAAATATGCTGGGGGAGCATGAGCTGGCTGATACATTTCTTCCCCCTTCTGCAGCTTGTACCAATGTGAGTGCATTGACTTTTTGTTGGGTGCTCAGCTGAATATGTCACTTTGCTGCCTAATGAATGTTTCCTGTTGGTAAAATATTGTCTGCTAAGGAGGGTGTGGGTTTCTCCAGCTACATCATCGCTGAGCTGTGCTTCATCTGAGGGCACTTGCAAAAACGAGAGAGAATCCTTCAGGCAGACTCTGCGTGGAGGCATTATCTAAATCTTGCTTTGTGCAGGCAGGATATGAGGTTAAAAAGCGGTACTCCCAGAGGTCCTCTTAATTAATATTGCCTGTATAATGGCTTTGTTGGCAGCAAATAGAATACAGTTCATTCATCAGCGGCAATCCTCTCCTCCTTCTCTCAGCTCTCAACCTCCTTTGCAGAATAAAGTCTTTTAGGCTGGTGTTGAGCTGATGAAGCTCAGAGTAAATGGCAATCCTGGAACGAGAAGCTCAGGTTTTATTAATAATGAATAATAACAACTTTTGTTTATAGAAAGCTACCTCAGGCAAGTACCTAGGAGATGCATGCCAACAAGAACAAATAAAAAATGAAAGCATCCTACAGCTCTGTGAGAAAAACGAGAGCTGTTCAGAGGTTTCAGAAAAATGAATAGCTGTTTTAAAGCATGAAGTACAAAATGTCAAAGCCGCTCCTTCAGCCCACTGCCAAAGCCATGTGATGGTGCTCTTCTGAGCTTATTCAAGCAAGCCAATCCTTGCTGGCATTGGCACCCCAACAGGACAGGGGAGATGGTTTGGCTTCTGCTTGTCAGCTGCTGTTCTTGCTCAGGAACAGGGATGCATTAGGGCACTGAGGAGGGATGCCCATGCCTTCACATCACTGGGGTAACACAGGAGGGCTGGCAATGGTCAGTCCCCTTCCATGAGTCCAGTCCCTCACTGCCATTGCCTTTTTTGTATATGAGCGCAAAGCTCAAGCAAAAACCCAGTGCCAAAGGGAATGCTTTAGCTGGTGCAAATTGAATGGAGCACTTTTTTTTCAATTCTTAGCCTTGACTAGAAAAAATAAGGTGTATAGGGATATTTTTTGAGCAGAACAGTTAAGCAAGTCCTTCTCTGCAGACTCACCAGAAGGCACAGTAGGAGCAACAGCACGTTGGTGTATTTCCCACAGATAACTAATGTACTAATCATGTACTTACCCACAGTTCTGATATACCTTCTTGTCTCTGATATATTTAGATTAAAGGCTTATTTGTGTCAAGAACTCTCCTCTCAGTATGTTCCTATAAATGATCTGACATAACAAAGTCTTTGTCCTTGACTAAAGGCTCTATGCAGTCATCATCTGTCATATTAATAAACAAGTCTCGTGGTACTTCAAATGGACACAAACCTTACACCCAAGTTAGTGGGAGTGTGGAGGATGCTCTCTGGGAGAGGAAGCTGCTGGAAAATAGGGTGGTGCTGACTGGGGACCCTTGGGAGACACTGGAAGTGGTTGCTTTTGTTCTTCCTGAGAAGTTGGTAGGGACATCTCTGTTATAGTGAGGAGAAGAAAGAAAATCCAGGCTGAGGAACAAGAGCTTGAACAAAGTAAGTCACCTGTTTTGTTCTGGAGGACAAAGGGTGCTGGGGTCTCTGTCTATGGTGTCTGCTATGTAGTGTTATTTAGTTGAGACTTTCTGCCCCTGGATTGGAGCAGAGTGTGTGAGTGCATCTCATCCACTACTGCACAAAGAACAAGAGGGAGTAGCGCTGCTAATGCTGGGCTGAGCCACCTGGGCTATACAAGCCACACCACTATACAATCACTGCAGATGGTTATTGTGATGGAGCAGACTCCAGGGCTTTACACTTACTAGCCCAGCATTCCCCCCACAGAGGAACAGGAGGTAACGGAAGCACAGATGGTACCCTGGGTGTCAGAGACGCTTCCTCCCCCATGGGCAGCTCTGGGAGGTGACCTTTCCCCTGGCTGTCACATCCATGCTGTCAGACTGTGCCCAGCCCGGGGGCTTCCCAGAACAACCTCAACTTGGAAGACTTCACTTAACTTTCCTTTTGTTCATTTAAACAGTCACCACTTACATCAGCTGAATGAAATAGCCAGTGCAGACAGCAAAGATGCAGAGGTATGGCACAGCACTAAGAATAGCAATGTTGAAATGACTTTTCCTCCCACACTTGTTTTCTTCTCTGCTTTACCTTGCAGTGATGCACAGCAACAGCCTCCAGCCTGATTCAGCTCTGGGAAAACTTGGTTCAGCTTCAGTAAAAGTAGGCTTGTTTTGTCCAGAAAAGGGAAGGAGGATCAATGAAGGTGCAAATAATCTTTATTCAACATGTGCTCTAAGGTCACCTCAGTCTTTGCTGGGTGGGCAGAAGAGCTTGTTTGCATTGCAGGTAAAACTGCAGAATAGAAACTGCATAGCCTGGGTGTGTGTCCTTGGCTGCCTTTGGGACTCACCCATCATTTTTAGTGTCTTCTGAAGAAAAAAAAAAAAGCTTACTTTCCACTTTCAAGACCTCTTTGTCTTCCCACCAGCAAGGATTCAAGGCCAGATATTTATGCAGAGCAAGAAACTGCTTGGAAATAAGCTCCTGGAATAGGTGACCCCATACTTGCAACTCCCATATGTGACTCCTATAACACTCCATCACAGTACCCATCTGCAGTGATCATAGAGGTCATATTTTTTCCATCATCGCCGTGGGCTGAACTTTCTTCCTTAGTTTTCAACCTCTTTTGTTTGTACAGAGGATGGATTCAGCTCCCTCTGTCTTTCTCTTAACGACCCCCAGCCCCTGCTCAGAGAAATCACTCCATAACTGTCTCTGTTGCCAGGTCCAGCTTGTTACACAACGACACTCCAGGGAAAGAAATGCATTTATATAATTAAAATCTGCTCAGATTTGGTCTCTGGCAAACCCCATTCTTGCTGACCACAGCTTGGGCCATCACCCATTTGGGATCCATCCATCCATCCACTGTAGTTCAGGGCCAGGAACAGGAGAGCAGCTCAGGCTTTGCACAGGATCCTTCCTTGGGGCTGTGGGTGTTGAGTGAGAAGTACACGGGATGCTCTGTGTAATTTATTTTTTTAAAGGATAATTTTAAAACAAAGGCCAAGCTGAGAAATAGTAGAAATGACGATGCATTAACTTTGATTCAGGCTTAAGAAGCAATCAAGCTTTTTCTCCAGTGCATCTCCAGGTCTTTGATGAAATACAAGAACAATTTGGTCTTTCTGAAGGGTATCTTGTGTTTGTCCATGACGCATCCAAAGGATCTTTTTTTCCTCATGCCTCCAGGACTCTTCTCCTCACCAAATATTCTTTTTTTTCCCCAAGTCCTAGGCTTTGAATTACTGAATGCTTGACTTGTACCATGTTGTCTCAGGCAGTCTTCATTCCTCCAGGCTCTATTTTCTCCTGAATTTAATGCTATTTAATGCTATTCCCCCTTTAATCCCTGCACAGCTTCTCGAAGCCCACCGACCAACCTCTTCATAGACTCAGAGAGCCCCACCAGCCTCCAGATCCATTGGAAGCCCCCCGAGGGCCGCATACAGCACTACAGAATCACCTACAGTCCTGTTTCTGACCCCAGCACCCAGCAAACAGTAAGTTCAGCTCCTTGGCAGGGGGGACAGAAGGACTATTTCACAGCTAACTGTTCACTCCAATAGGGTTTTCCCTAAGAAGAATTAGTTTGTGTGAGAACGAAGCCAAATTTCTTCCTTTCACTTGCTGTTGAGCTGCTTTGTGAAGAAGACTTCCTTCTGATTCACGTTTCCTTCTGATTCACTTATTGGTGTCCATCAAAGCTGCTAATAACACAGCTTTCTCCTCTCCCTGAAACAGAGTGGGGAATTTCAAGAGGCAGAGTGGTAGAGGATAACTCTACTGCCTGCCTGATTTGACAGGTTAACAATTAACCTTTTACAATGAACGTTTGCCACAGCAACTCAAACTGGCGACCATGTTTTAAGGATCTTTTGACCCATCTACAAGGGGAATATTGAGGTCTTTACTTACAAAACACTCTTCCCCTGGGCACAACAGTTCTGATGGCAATGCATAGCCAGGCTTCCTCAGTTTGCTTTTACCATTCCCTAACAAATGGGGATGCTGCCCTGGAACTCACTGCTGGAAATCCTCAGAGTAACCCCAGGGTGTGGATAAAAGTGATGAATGGAAGTCTGCCCAAACTCTGGGCTCTTTTTTCCATCCTGCTGTAGATCATGGCTTCTGGGAAAAGCAGCAGTGTGACCCTGCAGCCGCTGCTGCCTGATCGAGCCTACAAGGTGACAGTTTCTGCCGTCCACTACGCAGGAGAGAGCGAGAGCACAACTGCAACAGGTCGGACCGGTGAGTGCATCCATCAGCACGTGCATCCTCATTAGCTGTCATCTGTCAGGCTTGATGCAGCCTCTCCAGGGGCAGCATTGTCCTTCTTGCACTGACCTGAGCTGTGGCCAAGGTTTTGCTCAGCAGATTGCACTGCTAGCCTGGAACAGGGAAAATCCTGCCCCAGTTTCTGCCCAACCCATGTATTATTGGCAATTCCAGGGTGAATGAGAAGGGTTGGTGACCATACAGGTCTTGAACCAAGTGTCACTGTTCTGAACAGCAGAGCTCACGCATGCACTGCTTTCTCTTTCAGCTCCTGTGATGTCTAAACTGCCTTCAATACGAGGATTTGTTCCATCTAAGACAGAAGGTAAACCACCTTCCATAACATCTGGCCTTGTTATTTTTTTTTTTTCCAGTAACAAATTGCACAGCGTGGATCCCTCAGGACAGGCAGCAGTGGGTTTGTCTCCTTTTGACAGATGCCTCTGGGTCCTGAGAATCTGTCCAAGGAGAGCCTGGAAGCACGTAGCCTTAAAAGCGGAATCACTCAGTAGAGAGTCTGGTAGGATATTTAAAGGGTTTCTGCACAACTTGACCGAAATGGAGCAAAGAGAATGATGACATGTTTTAAATTAAAGTTCCTTGTAAAGTCCCTTACTAAATTTAATGAGCGTATGTTCTCCTAGCTGATACAAAGCAAAATATGAAGTGGATTAAGGAGAAATGTTGAATTAGCAGGGTTATAAAAAGCTGTTAAGAAGCAAATATTAGAATACATGTATTGTGGCATTAAAGCCTTTTCCTGTCTACGTGAAATGATTCCAAACAAAACCTCAGCTTTAAAGTTTGTTGAGAGAAGCCAGGAAGGGAGACCGAAGCAGATTAGATGAGAATGTTTCAGACTGTACCCAGCAAAGAAAATATCAGACTCAATTTTCAGTGGCTTATTGAGGAAATGTACAGGTGTGCAGATCACAGAGGGAAAGTCCTGTGAACCTTCAGCTGGAAAACAGTCATCCCATAAGGCCGATGGAAAATGTAGTATGTATGGCTATGATAGCTGAAAAGACAACAGGAGAAATATTAAATTCTGTATGTTTCATAAAATGGATTATTTGAAGAAGAGGAGGTGATATGTAATAGTATTGGGAAAACTGTTGCAGTAAAAGAATTTAATTTTGGTATGCAATTACGTCACTGAGAGAAGTGGTCTGACCTGTTGTGGGAGGGGATGTTGTACAGTGAGTAACTGCGCTCATCTGGGAGCTGGGGAGAAAAACAAAAAGCAAAGAGAACAACAAGACAGCAGGAATCCCACGCTGGGAGGTCTAGGAAAAATCTGCAAAGCAAAGTGCGAACTGTCACTGTCAGGGATCCTTCACCCTGACTCTGAGGTGCTTTGTGTAAGCTGAGCATTGCCAGATCGAAGAGCTGTGAGCAATGAGAGCGCTGGGAGGGAGGTGAGAAGCGGGGTCCCTGACCCCCAAGCGAGGAAGCTGGATACGTGGCAAACAGCCTGTTGGTGTGATTTTGGATGGAATTATGTTTTCTTCAGCATACTGCAGTTCTAAGCAATGCTTTGCATTTGGAAAGCTTTTCTGTTTCTGTAAAGGGAAGGCAAAGAACAGGGGTATGGCTTGTACACATAGGCTTCAGCAGTCCCATGACCATCGTTGCTTTGGGTGCCCTTTCTTTTTGCATCTGACTTGATTATGAATAATAGCACTGACTGACTTAGGAAGCTCAGCTGCCATGCAGAGGATGACACCCCTCTTTAAATGTTTACACTGTTGTTACAAAAGTTAGACAGTTGGAAGCCCTGCATTTCTCACGAGGTGTGAGCTGGCACTGGTGTAAGAACAGCAATATAGAAGTTGTAATGAAGCCTCAGTAATGATCTGCTAGATTCTATTTTACTGGTGACCTAGAAAATCACTTATGAAATAGCTCATCTTGTCAAGTGTCCTTGATTTTCAGGGACATGTCTCATTTTGCATCAAGCTTCCCCTTTGTCCCAGCTCCATCTGGCAGCCATGGCCTGGGATCTAAATGGCAGTAGATAATTGAAAGTAGCATTCCTGTACGGTTTTCTATAACACCCCCTTACCTGAACCATTTAAATGTGAGTGCTCATAACCACGGTGCCTCACATTACAGCCCATTCTCCCCAGCACCCCCCGATGCTGCTTTCTGCCCTGTGGCATATTAAAGGATTCGTCAAGTGAGTTTCTGATAAAGGACCTGCAAAACTGAGCCAAAACGATTTGCGTTTCTCAGGCACGAAGAAGAGCAAAAAACGTGGCATACTGCATAGAAAAATGTAACTGGAAAGCTGCAGTGAGTCAAAGCCATGTCACACACCATACAAAAGCCATGTCACGGCACACGTGCAGTACTGCATCTTTCCTCCCTTTCTGGCTATTTAAAGAAAAATCAGGTTGATGCTTGAATTTCTGTTGTCTTTTGAGTTTTAGGTGCAATGTTTAGAACGAAGATATGCTTATTTATTTTCCAGCCTACTAAGGCGCATGTTTCAGTAAAAGCACCATTTAAAAAAAACAGTGTTTTGATGTCTGTTTCTAAAAAGAAGCTTGCAGAAAATGATGTTCCCTTGTATTTCATATCACCAGGTGACAGGTGATTCAGTGAGAAGAAAGTGATCATGAGGATGTTTGATGATGAAAGACAGTATTTTATTTTTTTTTGTGATGAATAAGACAAGAAAGAACTTTCACATTAGCATAAACATAAATTCTCTCCCTGTCTCCATGTATTTAAACAAGGCTCAAGCCAGACTCTGATTTAAGCCGTATAATGTTATAATATTCACCATATTTTGCTGTGTTTTCCATTGCTCAGCCCATAGGAACTGCATCCATTTTGCTTTACTAATTCCCTACTCCCTTTCTTCCCTAATTTTTTCCCCTTCTGTTCCATTCCCACAGGCTGTCCCCCCATCAGCTCTGCTGCAGGCTCCGTACGAGGTACAGTATCATAACTAAATCTTTGCTGTGAATGTGCAAACAGTGTCTCATCTTGGTTTTTTTTTTTTGAGAAATATGCAACAGCTGAGCAAGGTGGAATCCTTTCCCTGCCCTAAGGGAAAGGGAAGAAGTCTGATAATGAGGTAGGGAAACAGTCTTTATCAGGTAAGGCCTGAGACCCTTCAAATGCTGACAGTGAAGACCACTTTTCAAGCTGAGGGAGAGGAAGAGAGACATCTATGGCCCCAATCAGGAATGGCTGGGGTGTATTTATAGAGTATGGGCGACATGGGTTCAAGGGTTGCTCAGCCAGGGGCTTGACCATTGTCCTTGCCTTCACCCAGAGCAATTGCTCTTCTCACCAGAGTTTGGGCTATTATTGCATGAGTCTGTCTCTGCTGCTCGAGCAGTCTGCCTTTACGTGAATAATTATTCACTAAGTGCATGACAGAGGATGAATGTGTTGCTTAGGGCACTTGCTTGAGGCGTGGGACAGCCTGCTTCCTTCCTTGCTCCAGTGAATGTACAAAGGAATCTATATGGAGTGGGATGGGACCAAATGGGGTAGACAGGAAAAAGAGCACTGGGGGATCAAGTTTCAGCAGGTTGCATCTGACACACATATTACGTAGGAGAATAATATTGTTAGGTTACGATATGGCTATAATTGTAAATTGAGCTTTGTTGTCACTCTTTACACCATTGTGTTTCATTCATGTTTTAATGAAATTCCAGTGCCAGGAGCACCATGTCGCAGATAAATGGCTCACAAGTGGGTCATTCCTTTTGGAATACTCCCTAGTATGCTGGGCAATGAGAAAAAGTGCTCTCTGGACCAACCTCTATGCAAAATAACAACTCAAGCCAAGCAACTGCAGATTACAGTAAATGGGGAATGGGTGAGGGAATCCAGACTGAAAGGACATTGTAGTGAAGTCGTATCCCTTCATTTACTGAAGCATGGAACGATCTCCTTCATCCCGGGCTGCTGCAAACTGAGATAAAGTTAAAAAAAAAATAAGAATCCAATTTCGAGATCTTGTCTTACTGAATAGAAAACTGAAATGAGAAAATGACTCAGAGCTTTAATGATGAGCCATGAAAGTGAGATGAAGCTGCGTGAGCCGGACAGGCGATGTCAGAGATGTCAGGGAAGAACCTCTGTAGACCGCGTAAGGCAGTCACCTCTGAGCGCCTCATGAAAATAGAGAGAAATGGAAATGCTCATATTTTAAAGTCCTTCCTCAATTTTTCTGGCTCTTACATATAAGGCATTTCAGAGCAGAAGCGGTTCCTCCTGCCAGCAGTCACTGGACAGATGCCACATTGCTTAAAGATAATATTTTTGCATCTATTTGAAATGAACATTTTTATTTAATTTTTTTTTGACTAATTACAGAATCGCAGAATTTCTCACTCATTTTTCACTCTGAAGATTTGAAAACAAAATTATGGAAGTCTTCATCTTTAGTATATCTCTCTCCAAGAGGCGATTGCAGCAATGAATTGTACAGACGCAAACTGTTGCCCTTGGCTGCCGCCTGTGGAATATAATCCAGGTTTATAGAGATCTGTACAGCCTTGCTGTACTATGTGTATGTGCTATGTACCTGTGCTTCTATGTACCTGTGCTCCTATGTTTTTTTCTCCTGTTGAGGTCTCCATGCTAACTAGAAGCTCATCCTACCTGCTCTGCCATCCCACTTTTTGGGGGCAGTCTTTCCTAACCACTTATTTTTCTGCTTTTCTTTGTTCCAGGATTCAATATGATGGAAGCGTTTGGCTTAGTAGAGAAGGAATACGCCTCCATTAAAGGAGTTGCTATGGAGCCGTTCATATTTACTGGCTCTCGCACGTTCACCCTGTTCAGAGACATTCAGCTCACCCTGAGGACCAGGTGGGAGCGGAGCTGGGACCGGATGTGCTCATCGTCAGTCCCTGTGCTCACACTGCTCACTGATTTGTGTGTGAATGATGAATCCCCTCTGGCAACTTCAAAATTAAATTGTAAAGACGATGAGCTAAACTGAGTCGCAGGTAGACTGAGAAGAACGCCAGTTTAGCTCAGTATATTAAGAAATTAGCCTTGGGTTAATTTTAAGATGAGTATGGAATATATCTCAGAAGTCAAGGGGACACAACGGGGGCATTCATTATTCATTCGTGCACTGCCAAATATTTTCATATAGCGAGGGTTTTCCATTTTGCAGAATCCCTTTTTTCAGCAGTGTTGGTTGCTGTGATGGGCGTAAGGATTATATCATGTACAGACACTGCATGATTCTTAAGGCATTCTGCCCACAGTCATGTACACTTTGGTTATGCATCTCTAGTTTGGAGAAAGAGCTTTGCTTTAGAAAATATTGGTCTCCTAGCTGTTCTCAGCAGCTTGGGCTTTACTGGTGAGAAGGAATAACCACTGAGGGCTGTGGCCTGACCCTGTCTTCTCCATGGGTCCAGGGGGGCCAGGCTGCTCCCATGACCTCACTCATTTCTTACGATAATAAATCAGGAACGATCTGACTCTTCACATTCAGAGCTACTTTGTTTAAAGCCTAATTACTGAGGCACTGGCTCAGTTTAATCTCAGTTAAAGAAGCAAAGCTTCTTAGAGTACACAGAGTGGGAGAGATTCAGAGAGTTCTTTGGTCTAATACTCCAAAAACTGTGGCCAAGTCCTTTTGTTCAGCTGGCACACATTCCTTTCCAAGGACATCACTCCGTCACAAGCAGAAAGAGAAATAAGAAGCCAATATTACTTATGAATCAGTCCTGAAATGATGCTTGATGAACTGTGTACAAGCCCATGCAAATGTCTCCTTTCAGGTTACAGATGTATTCCAGGCATAACCAATTTCACTTTCCTTGTTGCCTCTCTGCATCCTCTCACTGTGCTCCCAGTGGTCTCTGAGGGGTTTGGCAATGGCTGCAGAGGAAGCTGTGCCATGCCAGGAGCTGCTGATGGACTTTGCTGCATGCCCACTAGTTCTAGAGCTGAGGTCCACTTCTGCAGCTGGGCTGTAGGGACTTTCTGGGGGCTCTATGCTTATCCTTGAAGGGCAATTCTATTGATTTCTGCCAAGATTTACCCTGGGGTACATGACCACCACTCCTCTTCCTTTAGAAGAAGTTGCTTGGGAAGAGTTCTGGAGCCTGTCAGGATGTCTGATATTTTGTAAGCTCTGTTGCATGAGGGCTACGCTCCGTGCTTGTGGTGCTGCCTGGGGCAGCTCTGGCAGTGATGGGCTGACACTGCCTCCCCCACCAGGACACAGCACACAGCTCAGGCACTGACAGCCTGAGAGGGGTGCACAACATAAGGCTGTGCTCTCTCATGGTGTATCCTATTCAAACCCCATGGGTGAAGCTTTTCTAGGCTTTTCTGCCCAAGAAACGCAATGAGAAAGCCCCTTCTCTAGGATGTTGTCTGCTGGCATTTGTTGCTTTAAGCCACCAATGCTTCCTTGGCTTGTCTCGTTCCAGCGACGTCCACCTCTTTGCCATCCCACCCGAGCACACCATCAGCATCCTCCTGCGCCTCCTGCCCGACACCCCCAAGGAGCCCTTCGCTGTGTGGCAAATAACCGACGAGGACTTCCAGCCCCTCCTTGGTGTTAACCTTGACCGTAAGGTTTCATGTTGAATGCGTTCAACCCTGGTATCTGCTAACATTTCTGCAGGCAGCAGACCTCATTTTGGGATTCACTTGGAAAGTTTGGTGGGTTTAGTGGCTTTGCTATGTAGCTGCAGTTTTTTGGCCAACATCACATTTTAAAGGCTTCCTAATGCAATTAAAAGCTGTATTTTCGTTTTTGTTCTCCTTGTAATGCACTCTTTATTTTTAGCTGTTGATTTTGCTTTCTGTTGTTTAGAAATATTTGGTTGCAATACATGAGATATTTCACAGTGCATAAGCCTATTTATTTTCTATTGCACAGCATGTGGGTGAAATCAAATTCTCTTTAAATTCTAAAAGCTGTTATTTGTCCTATTTTCCCTGTAGCCAGTAAGAAAACCTTGACCTATTTCAATCATGACTACAAGGCTGATTTGCAGGAAGTCTCCTTTGACCAGCAGGAAGTGAAGAAGATATTCTATGGGAGCTTTCATAAGGTCCTTATCAATAGAGGGAGAAATGTAGCTCACGATCTCATCCACTCTGAGACTATTATGCCATCAATGTGTATTGTTCAAAGCGAGGGGTGATTAGAAGTGCTTTGCATCCAGATTGCTAGGGAGCCAGTGAACCTATTTCATATGCTGAACGTTCTAATTGTAGAGTTTACAATTATGTAGGTTCATCCTATGTGTAAGACACGTTTTCCACTTATTGATTGCTTCTTAGAACGCACTGCACGTTTATGCATTTTTTTCAAGTACTAATTAGGATGGGCAAATTATAGTCACACATGGTGGCCATTATTTTTACACATAATATGCGGTAGCAACAGGAAATGGCAGCAAAATAGAATACACCAAAAATGTACTAAATCGCTTCCTTTTACAAGGTGTGCATTTGCCATTTCAGTTCTTAATCACATCACACGTACATTCAGGTATTCGCTTTACTACAGTTACAACCTCCCTGCACAAACCGTGTGATTTACTAGACAGGAGCATTTTATGAATTGCACGCTCCTGCAAGCCCTTCCTCTTTATTATTTTCATCCCCAGCCAGTTTATTTATGGGCATGTGCACTTGTTCCTTTCTGGCGTGATGTGCCCCATGACACACAGTTATAGAGAAAAGCACTGATTTGTCTGCAGAACCACCATCTGGGAACTTAGTCCAAGTCACCCAAACCCCTCAAAACTGAATGAAATCTGTGAAATGTAATTGTTTTGTGTTAAATTTGCGTGAGAGAAATACTCTTTTCCCCCAGACATCATTACCATTAGCGCCAAGGGTATTTGCTTCAGTCATAATATAGTAATGCTGAGTCTGGAGAACCGGACTAGAAAGTGGTAAGAGGAAAGCCTTCAAACCCTTCAAGCCTTGGAGTCTCTTCTTCAGTGGGAGAAAAAAAAAAGGGTTATTTTTATTACAGTATAATTTGGATTGGCTTCCCACAAAGCAAGATGGAGGCCATTAGCGAGTTGTTAACAGGAATGGACTGAGATGGAGAGGGCTGTAGGAGAGATCTCCTGGCAGTCTCCTTCCCTTTCCCGGTAGGAACTCTTTTTTCAGCTCTTGAAAACAACAAAAAATTTGAAACATGAAATATTTTTCACAATTTGGGATTTGGGTGACAGTTTAGTGCTGGAGGGAAGGAAAAGAAAAGATAAAGCCTCGTGAGAAATCCATCTGATCTCTTACAACTTTTTGGGTTCTTTTTGGCTATTTTATCCTCGGAGCAGAGGTATTCCACCCAAATGAGCAATGAGCAATTTCTGTCAGTATTTACATCATTCAGCTTTTTCTCAGAACTGAATTACTTGAAACTGTGACTCCAGAAAGGTTTTGCCCAAAGAGAGCTAAGCTACGGCAGGGAACCACCAGGGAAGAGCATGGTGCTGCTCGCTCGGTCCATTTGCTCACGAAAACCACATCACGTGTAGTAATACCAGTGCCAATCTGAGAACTGGGTAGAAGGTGTTTAAAAGCCCCCTGCCCTGTTGCAGAGGTCCAACCTTGGTCTTCCCACCCAGGTGCACCTTGCAGTGAGCCTCTACAAGATCAAGCTCTATCTGGACTGTAAGAAAATAGCAGAGAGACCCATCAACACCGTTGGCAGCATCTCCACCGCCGGCTTCATCATGCTGGGAAAAGTGACACGGACCAGAGGGCCCAGGAGTGGGTCAGCATCGGTGAGTGCTGGGAAGTGCCTGCTTTGGAAACTAGGGGGTTAAGTGTGGAGCTAGTTGGGCAGATGGAGGGGTGTGCCATCCTCACTATCCTCACTCTGACAGTGTCCAACAGTGGCTGTGACACAGGGCTGTGTGCTGATCCCACTGATCTCTGTGGGTTAATGAGCTTTCCTGGTGCGGGGATACTCCTCCTCACCTCCTACCTGGGTTTGAGGTCTGGGCTCAGGGCCCAACACTGAATGCTGGAAGCACAGACCCTGCCCTACCAGGCAGCAGGGATAGGGAACTGCTTTGAAAGAGAAGGTTGTGCCATCAGCCCCCATGGAGTGGCACTGGGAAATGCCAGGTCTGGAGGTGCCTCAATCTCCAGCATGCTTGGGCTTGGCAAATGGTGGCCAAATACTCTTCAGTACAGAGGCTCCTTGTCAGCTGCTATGTGAATTAAAGCAGCCCAACGCTCAGTGTCAGCCTGCAGGTACGTCCCTGCTGTGCTGCACAGCACCCTGTGAGAGGACAGAGCAAGGGGAAGTGTGAGCTCAGTGCTGTGCCCTGCAACAGCCCCATGCATCACTCAAAAGGCAAAATCATCCCTGCATGGCATTGCCTGGGAGCCTGCTGCCATGTTTAGTCCACAAAACAGGAATGTTAAATACGTGCAGAATGAGGAGGAATTGCTCGGTGAGACTGCAGGACATCATTCATGACTGTGAAGCTTTTACTCCTGGGTTCTGCTTTTAGCTATAAAGACCTAGGGGAAAACAGCCCAGCCACTGATTTGCAGCTTCCCTTGCCTCAGAACAGTGCAGTGAGAATAGTTTGTCCCATCCCCA
The DNA here is from genome assembly GCA_024606505.1 of Aquila spilogaster. Taxonomy (NCBI): domain Eukaryota; kingdom Metazoa; phylum Chordata; class Aves; order Accipitriformes; family Accipitridae; genus Aquila; species Aquila spilogaster. The sequence continues at coordinate 51,387 of JANHGO010007701.1, forward strand.
ATTGCCTGGTCCAGCAAAGAGCAATACAAAGGTCTGGGGTGCACCAGGGAAAAACAGACACCTGTGAGCAATGATGACATATGACAAACCAGGGCACAATGGATTTCAAGCAGTATTTTCTCAATAAGTGCTGTGGCAGTTTAGATGGATCACAAGGCTGTCAGAAAGGAGCCTGAGCTCTCCCTCTCCCTCCCAAACTCTCCTTGCTCACAGCTCAGCCAGACAGATGCAGCTGACTAATGAGCAGCTTTGTGCTGCCTCTGTTGCCATTGCTTTTCAAGCCCAGCATAAGCCTCATGTCCTCCACAGCTCTGCTGCCCTTGAGAAGATGGAGCATCTCATTATGGCTTATCATAGAGCCTCATTTAATCTGAGATATCTTTAAACGCTGCTTGATCAAGGGGGCTCACCTGTATCTGTGTGCTGTGTGATGCGTTCCTCGGCTGTGCAGCTTAAATGCATGGAGCAGAACTAAAAACAGAGGGGAAATGGTACTAAGGAAAGGAAAAAAAAGATTCCTTTCTGCCTCATCTTCTGTTTTTGGTTCGCTTTGTGCAGTGTGTGCTCCTGTGTTCATCACAGAGGCGGCGGTTGGGAGGGATGTGGTGTAGGCAGGAGGGGGTCCTGGGGGGGAACACAGCTCTCCTGGGAGCTGCTGCCACTTTTCCTCTTAGGGTACATTCCTCTGAAGGGGGAAATGCAGACAGCAGAGTTTGTTTTCACATTTTGGCGGTGCTGAAGCCCAATTACCTGATGGTGTGAAAAATCAGAGGTGGCTGTTGCAGGGGTGAGGCTGCAGGGCGGCTTAGCAGGGCACAGAGCTGCGGCTGCTTTGTGTGTCATGGCTTTTTTGGTCCGATGGCAGTTGGGACCACACGTGGAGTCTGTCAAACCACCACTAAACATTATTTTTAGCACGTGGTGAGCTTTGGTGACGGAGCCTGTGCGCCAGTGCCGCCTTCTCATCAAACCCTCTTCTCTACCCTACAGTTCCAGCTGCAGTCATTGCAGGTTGTGTGCAACAGCTTAGGGGCGGAGGAGGATCGATGCTGCGATGTTCCCGCGCTGGTAAGATAATGTGAGGTGCTCTGCTGGCTGGGATGAAGCTGGGCATGATGGCACAGGAGTGACACTGCAAATCATTGTAATAGACAAGAAGGAAACCACTTTTTTTCTCATTCCTTGCGGGTGTCAACAAGGTATATCTTGGTAAAGGGAACCACTGAGCAGGTCTTGTCCCATTGTGTCTGCTTCAAAAGGCAAAATCTCAACACAGCGCATATCTGAGCCCCACTGCCACCTCCCAGCCCCAGGACACAGTGTCCCTGCTCTTCCCTTCAAGCACAGAAAGTTGCTTTGGGAGCATCTATGAATATTCGGCAAAGAGCAAATCATTTTCCTGCATGGCATGCCAATTTCAGGAAGCGTGGGTACATTTGATTTATTTTTTACCTAAACTTTTGGTTTTTAGAAAAAAAAAAACCGAACCCAAAACCCGCACTCAGTTTTTTCACAAAGAAAATCTCTCTTTGGGCCAGAGGAAAATTCTGTGGGTTTTTTTTTTGCCCCAAGACTGAATTCTGAAGCACTGCAGCCGCTACCTGTCACCCATGCCGCTCTCGCTGCTCATGTGTCTTGCTGTCTTTTCAGAGGGATGAGGAGAGCTGCCCCACCATAGCTCCTGTCTGCTCCTGCACTTCTGGCCGCCCGGGCTTGCCAGGGCCCCCAGGTCCCCCTGTAAGTTCACCCTTTGTACATATTGCATGTCTTATTTCATGCTGTTTGCGCACCTCAGCTCCATGGGGCTCTGTGACCCATCTCCTGCCTTCATCCCAGGCTAAAGCAGCTCTTCCTTGCCCAGCACAGACCCCAGAGCTTTATTTCTCTGTGCACGTTGTGGCATTTTGGGAGTGCAACAGCTGCAGCTGGGAGTGCCCGAGTGCCACGTTAATCCTCTTAGGAAGGGAGGACAGGCCACCTCAGTGTGTGTGCACGCAGAGATTTCATGGATCAGCGGCTCTGAAACTCTTTGTAAATGACAGAAAAAAAACCTCCAAACATACAAAATCTGGATTCTCTGTTAAGCAGGAGGGCCGATAAGTGTCTGCACGAGTGGGTGATGTATAGAGAAAGGGGAGATCTGGGGAAGTGGTAACAGCCAGTAAGTGTGCAGCATGCTCCAGGAAGTATTCCACATAGACACTATGAAGCGGTTATCAGAAGAACCCCACGTTTTAGAAATGTTGGGAAGAAAACATTATGTGCACACAACAGCCAAAACAGACAGCCCATTTTGGCCGCTCCTGGTGCTTTACTCCTGGAAAACATAGAATCATGAAATCATAGAATGGTTTGTGCTGGAAGGGACCCCTAAAGCCCATCTGATCCAACACCCCTGCAGTGAGCATCCACAGCTCCATCAGTGCTCAGAACCCCCCCCAGCCTGACCTTGGGTGTCCCCATGATTGGAGCATCCTCTCTGGGCAACCTGTGCCAGCGCCTCACTGCCCTCATTGTAAAAACCTTTTTTCCTTATATCCAAACTAAATCTCCTCTCATTTAATTTAGGACCGTTTCCCCTTGTCCTATCACACAGACCCTGCTCAAGAGCCTGTCCGCTTCTTTCTTACGGCCCCACTGTAGATAATGAACCATGGAACACATGGGCCTCCTCACTCAAGTGATGAGGCTTCAGCTAACTGCTCACATCGCTGTGGTTTCACTGTGAATTTAATGCCACGATTTGCAAGCTCCTCGTTGGAGAGTAATTACGCGCTCATTCCGGTGGAAGTTTAATTACACGGCGCACTCCACTATCGCAGTGTGCTTCAATATCCTAAGTGCATAATT
>JANHGO010007702.1:0-54204 GCA_024606505.1 Aquila spilogaster
TCAGGCAAAGTCAACAGACTCTCCTCAGGTTGTTTAATTAAATAAGTCTCAATGTTATGTTTCCTCAAGAATTCATTGCGTTCTTTGCCATGCCCTTCTTCAACTTTATAATCCCCATTGAGGCAGTCCAGAGTGGCTTTGGAGATGTGGATTCTCCTGCATAAGTGAAATAAGTAGTAGCAAATACTGTTTGTGCTCTAGTATAAATAGGTAGCAAGGAGTTTTATGAACTCTGTTCTATGTGAACATGATAGATAAATAGAAGTATTTCTGTTGTATATGATGATTTATATCATGAAAATGAAATAGTGTATTCAACAAACATGATTTGGGGGCAAGTGCTGTCTTGTTTTCGCCAACAGGATCTCAGGAATGCACGAAGTCCTGCCACAGGAAAAACTCTTTGATATTCATATCTGATGCCTTTGCTCACAGTAACAGTTTAATGAGAGATCTTTCTGAGTAAAATATGAATGTGAATCCAGATTGCTGCTTCAGGTAGATATGGTGAAGAAATAACACCGTGTGTATTAGAGCAGTTTGTGTGAAGGCTCTTTAATTTTATTCAGTTAGCTGAGGTAGCTTAGACAATTTAAATTAGTAATCTGATTATATCAGACATGAATTAGGGAATAGTTAGAAAAACTAGCCTAGTACTTAGGCAAGTGGGATGCTAATTTCTAATAAGAGTTAGTGATGTTAAAAAGCTTTTGCAAAAGTAAATGTAACAAATCAAAGAGATGACATATGAAGAGCTCAAATTTTGCAGAAGTAGATCTTTAGATATTTTCCAAACAAATTTGGAAGTGTTTGCTGTTTGGAATTTCTTTGCCATAGTTACAATGGATTGAGAAGGACAGAAATAAATTCAGTTAAAACAAAATGGAATAGATGTTTCTTATTCCTATTTTTAAGTAATCTTCAACATCTACATGTAAGATAAATTGCAGACACCTCTGAAACACATCCAAGTGCTTACCTATGCAATGCCTTACAAAACAAAATTATAAATGCAGTATGAAGAGATGTTCATTAGACGTTTAGCTAACTCAAAAAATACATGTACCATGTCTTTAAAATTGGCTCTTTATTCATTTTTTTTTTTAAATTGGACATGAGGCACTTTCAGAAAGTCAGGCTTGCAGATTCCTAAAATTCAGAGTTAACTAGAATTCATCATTTCTTTATGACACAAACTTAGGAATTTTTCTCACGCACTAGAAATTTTTTTTGGCTCCACTGAAAGAAACAATCCTAGCACAATCCTGGGGAACTTCCTTCTGGAACTCACAAAATGCATCTAAAAATTAATTTGCACAAAATATTTATGGAGTGTAAAGACTATAAGCACCTGTATGGTGTGAAGGTATTGCCAGAAGAATCAATTGCTGATTATCTTTAATCATTGTGAAATGCCCAAGACAATAAGACTGGGTCTATGTGAAGTACTAAATATCAGTCTATAATTAAAAGATCCAAACTTGGAGTTTAGTCATGTTGCTTTACCCCATCTCAGCTTCTCACTGAAGACAACATAGATTCTGTACAACTTTCACTGGCTGAAGTCATGCTGTTATGATGTTCACAGTGATTAGCACTCTGTTGTAAACAAATCTCAGTAAAACAAATGTTGAAGAAAGAAGAGTAAAATGATTTCTCAAATATAATCAAGATTTGGCCTGGACTTTAAAACCAGGTCATATGATATATTAGACAATGCATTTCCTAGCCCTTAGAAAACTGAATGGGTTGAATTTATTGAAGTACACTATTAATTAAAAAAAAAAAAATAGTGGGAGAGAAAAGAAAGGAAGAACGAAGAAGAAAATGATACATTAGTTGCTACGGTGACTATCTTTGTACTGAATTTCAACCTAATATAATTTCAGAAGATTGTATTACAAAACCTTGAAATATGGATTTCACAGTGGGAATGATAACTAGAGTGTGGAGCTGGCTATTGATGTAATATCTTTTAGTGAATCAAATATTAATAAATCATTGGTAGATTAAAAATATTTTTTGGATTTCAGCTTTTGCACCGATTAAAAGAAAATCAATTAAAAAGTTTAGTGTAGAGTCCCTTAATTTCATACAAATGCATTATGTCAGGAATATGAGCATTGAAGACAAAAAGTATAACCTACCCTACTTTTGAAAACATACCAAGCCGAAAACTTTAAGTAAAACCTGTCAATGATGCATCCTGGAATATTAATCGTTAGCTAAGTTTTCTGCCAGTTCAATAAAGTAGATTAATACCTAGATGTACCAAAAGAAAATCAGATGATGGAAAGCTGGCAGAAGAGTGTTTCTTAAATAATATTATATGATTTTAGATGGGGAGAAGTGAGGGGAGACTGAAAGGACCTTAACTGCTCTAGGAAATCTGCTTTGCGCACCAGGAAAGTCTGATGTAAATCACTGCTTTGAGAGACTTAGTGAACTGCTGCCACGTACAGGCTTTGCTCTGTTAGCAAACGGATATACGAGAGTGGAAATTACTCTGCTCCAATAGATTGCAGCTTAGTCAGGCGTTTTATTGACACCAGAAAGGTGGTGCCTTCTCTTGGTTATTCATTAATAGCTGTATTACTTTTATGAATTAACAGCAATAAACTACACTTTTTTGCTGGTGTAGATAATTGTTTTGCTCATGCTAACTAAGCAGCATATGACATTTCTTAGTTATCTGAGGCTCTCATGTGATAAGCAGCAGAGAAAGTAATTTTCTTTTTCTGAAGTTTTATACACAGTTGACATATGCAGAGTATAGAATTTATTTTTGGAGTATGCAATGTTTCATGTTCTGCTGATCCTAAGAATATAGATTACCTTAAGGACCCACTATAGAGAAGAGTGGAGATAGTCCACATTTACAAACACAGTATAAACCAAATAATTTTATAATTTCCTTGGAACGTGACAGTTCTGACATATCCTGGTGCAGGCATAGAGAGCGTAGCACATGACTCAGATTTGATGACTTAAATCCTCTGTCACTCAAAACCTCTCACTTGACACCATCACTGAAACTTTTTCTGTATAACATTGTCTATGGTTCTTGCCTCTATGTTCCATTGCCAAAAGCTGCATCATTGTATTGTGCTCTTTTCTACATCTTTCAGCAATGGAAGAGGGAATTGATAGTGTATGGAAGTACTGTTGCTTCAAACTTAGGGCATGCAACTTCCAAACTGCAGTGAGGTATATGTCGTGTCAGGTAGAAATAATATTTTATCCCCCAGGGATAAAAGAGAATAAAGAGAGATAAAGAGAAACCAAACAGGTGAATGGAAGGTCATATATTTTCATATACAGACTGACCGGCAAAAAAAATGTCTCAAAACATCTGCTAAAGTATTAAATATTTAGAAGAGTTCCTTGGGATCCAAGGGAATGACATGGAGCTGTGTCAGGGGAGAGTCAAGCTGGTTATTAGGAAAAATTTCTTCATCAAAGGGTGGTGGGCATAGAACAGGCTCACCAGGGCAGTGGTCATTGAATCAAGCTGCAAGAATTCAAGAAGCTTTTGGAAAGCACTCTCAGAAATATGGTTTGATTTTAGAGTGGTCCTGTGTGGAGCCAGGAGTTGGACTCACTGACATTTGTGGGTCCCTTCAAAATTGGGATATCCTATGAGCCAACTGTCCATACCTTCTTGTTATTAGCATAGTGGCCTATGAAGATATATCTCTTCCCATATTTTGTACATTAGGAAATAAATAACATTGCCATGCCTCACAGCAGCAGAATGAAGCCTGGAGAAACTCAGGAATTGTCAACAGCTAGCTGGGATATTTGGGCTGTCTCTGTGTACCATATTGGTTGAATACAACCACTGACTATCTTTGTGAAATCTTAAGTGGCAAAGGAGAAGAAATTCTTTTCCAGTGCCTCTGCATGTAGACCATTTCTACATTGTTTCTGGCTGTAACCTCACATATTCTTGCCAATCATAAAACAGAAGAAAAAGCAAAGCAAACCAACTAAACCAACAAACCCCCCAAAATTATAGTTTATGAAATAATGGAAAGAATTGGAAAGATTAACAATGTGTTGTGCTGACAGTGTTTTCTGACTGTGGGAAATACAAGTTGCCTTACCCAGGAATTCCACCAGACTCGAGTTTGTTTGCAATATCCACATCCCATGACCAGACATCAAACTGCCACTTTCGCAGGCCCAGCACTCCACACAGAACTGATCCTGAATGTATCCCTATTCTCATGTCAATGTCATGCTTTGTTCTTGACCTAACATATCTGTTAAACAAAGCAAAAACAAACAAACAAAAAAGACCAGGCTCATGAAATTATATACCACAGTTTTTTCATCTCTTTAGGAAATAATACAATGCAAAATACAATGTCAGTTTCATGTAAATAACCACTTGATCTGCAAAATGAAGAGATATCCTTCTAGGTAGTAAAGTCCAGGTAGTAATGAAATAACTATAAAAAACAGATTATCATTAAGCACTTAGCTGCATGCATGGTTCAGTGGCACAGATACTAATCCTACCAGGGAGAAAGAAAAAGAGATAGGAAGAGAAAAACATGTATGAATGCAAAGATTAATTGGAGTCATTGAGTTCGTCAGCTTAGAATTATTAAAGAATAACAAAAAACATGACTGAAATTACTATCATCAAACCTGCAGATACTTTTATATTTTATGGCATTTTTTAACTAACCTCAAAATTTCAAAAATGCTACTTTTTCTGAAAGAGATTTAACAGTCACATTTGTCCAAAGGTGAATTATTTGCAGGAGGTTTGGTCAGAATAAACTGTTCCAATTCAGTGTAATGGTGAAGACCATTTCACAGTTCAAAAGTAAACACACAGAAATGCTTTTGTTAACAGTCTCAGAAAAGGGACTTTGCTCCAACAGTGTTTTCAATTAATATATTTGTGGATCATAAATGGAATTTCATTGTTTTAAAACAGTATCTTCTTTTTTCTGATATGAGAAAATGTATGATTTGCAGCTACAATCACTTAAACCTAGCACTGCTTCTTCCAAGTCAGCATTGAGAAAGTCAAGCACATCATCATAGGAAACTCACAGTTATGATAATTGGTCTATATCCATTGGGATGACAAAGAGAACTTTTCCAGTCCTTCCTGTGCGACAACACAACAATTATTTGCACCAAAAATACTGTTAGAGCTAGTGTTTACTCATATTTGAATAGCTTGCTCAAGATAGGAAAAGCGTGTTACTATTGTTGGTCTACGAACAAGATTGCCATATCTCTGTCAAGAGTTCCATTTCTGTGATCACCGAGGTCAACAGCAGGGCAACAAGATCACAGAGCAGGCAAAGAACAGCCCTATTTCACAATTTTGAAGCAAAACCATTGCCTCAGACGCTTCAGTCATCACCTTGACTGACCCTCTCTAGAGGAGAAAACTACTTACTGCATTCATTATGTGGCCTTTTGTTATTGCAACTGATTCATTGTGTGAAAAAAAAAAGAAATAACAATTTCAAAATTGAGATAAATTAATTGTAAAAAATAGTGAGGAAATGAGTGAGGAATAGTGAGGAATTATTGTTTTGCAATCAAGAAGGCTTGAAATATGAAAATTAAATGAACACATAATCACCTGACTCTGGAAGATGGGACTTGAAAACAAATCCTCCACACTGAAGAAGTTCCTTATGTATCGTGAGAGATTAAGAGAAGTAAGAACACTAAAATTTGTAATGTGTTATGAAGAGTTTTTATAGGTATGCTACAAAAATATCAAAACACTCTCAAAACTCTCACTATCAAAACTCTCAGAGGAACTGTCAGACATCTTCCCACAAAATTCTTTCCCCAGTATGCCTTTTTCTTTGCTTCAGATCCAGATAATTATTTCTCACTTTATGTCTAAATTCTTTATCTTGAAATAGAATGCTAATTAGATCCAGAGGAGTAATTGAGCAAAAAGATTTTCGCTGAAAAATGCACACAGTAAGAGGATCTTACATTTGTTAAAATAGATTGTGTGTGTTTCTATACATACATAAATACCCTCTATTAGATCAAGTTAAATTTTAAACGCTAGTAAATATTATCATTTAATGTTAAATATTGTAAATCATAACCCTATATTTGTATGCTCTATGAGAATTAATGAACACGTAGAGAACATATACAAATTATGTTGCAACTGAGCAACACTTCCCTCTGTTTCCAGAGCATTCTCCAGGAGTTGCTGGATTTTAACAATTTTGTCCTAAAATACAATCATATGCTGAGAAAGCTTTGATCAGTCACATAGCACATTTACATTTATTCAAAACTGCGTGTAGCCCTGATTCCACACCACCTCCTACACGACACCAGAGACTCTACGCAAGGTCATATTTCTTCTTGCCTCATCTGTTATCTTTCACAACCTCCCAGAAACTTTTCCATGTGTACTGCTGAAGTGATATTTGATCTCAGCCCTTCATCTGTGGTAATCTGGGATTTGGCCACCCACCTGCATATTTTGACTTAGGGCTGTTTTGTTTTCCTGTCAGATTTGGTGCTGGTACACCTGCAGGGCCCTATCATCACATTCTCCTCTTACTTGCCCTTCACAGCAACATGTTCTTATGTTGATAGGTAGGAGACTAATTATATGGAAGGACCTGATTGAACTGAGCCACAGGCAGTCTCAGATATATTTAAACAGAATCTGTCCATAATATGAATCAAAAGCATGATGGAGATTTGGTCCTTCTTCCATTGCTTTGTTATTTGCAATGCAAAATTGAGAACAAAACCGTTGAGAATGTGTTTGTGGACACTTCAGATTTCGTCAAACTTTTGTTACAAGGTTTTAAATTGAATAATGAATAGATAGCTGTGAAAAATGAAATGATTGATTAGTGTGTAAAAAGTCACAGAATTCTTTTTCTTTAAAATTTGAAGTAATGTGGAATGAGGCATTTCAGAATTAGACAGAGAAAGGGACTTCACTATAGATGTCTACATAGTGAAATCCAATTCCCAGACAGACAGGGCGTTGGTTACTTCACAAGGTCTTGTTTACATACTGTTATAAGATAGGAGCTATTAAAAACTCTGACACTACAAAATCTGAGTTCTCTTATTCTTAGGAAGAGGTAGTTCTCATTTATTCAGAAAAAAACAAACTTTCACAATCATACTGTGTACTAGATATTGAAAAAAACAAATTGTTCTCTTTCCAATATGCTCATGTTCTGCATTCTCTAGTTCTTCTGGCTCTTAAATTTATTCAACTACAAATGAATTTTCTTCAACTGCTTAAGGTTTTCTGGAAATTCTTTGGAAAAGCACATAGATTAAGTTGAATTATTGATGATGTATAATGCAGCCCAGTTTACCTCAAAAACTGCCTCATGAAATGAAATTGTGACTGTTCCTATTCTTGTCATATCTCATTTCAATCAAGTCAGTAATGAACATTTCAATGGTTTTAATTGGGTCTTGGCATTTCCTTCTGGCCAGCATTCTTTGATGGGTATTTGAGGCTTTTTTATTTGCATGTAGAATGTGAACCAAAAGTCTGAAATCTGCTTTTCTGTAGCCGCCAGAAAATGGAATGCCCTGCAACTCACATGTTGTACATTCAGACAGTGACAGATCAGCCCTATCTGTGCCAATCAATTTCACTTTGCAAGGCTCTAGCTACCAACTGAGATATTTAAAATATCTCCAGCATGTTGGTTTTTTTCTGTTAGTTTGTTTTGTTTTCTTTTTCCCCTGGATGACTCTCTCTTACAGTTTCAGGAGTTTATACTGTGAGACTTGTTGAGACATATCCATTGATGCTTTCATGCACTTGTAACAGAAATGGGAATCCTGTTCTAAACTAAATGAGAGTTATAGCTGGCACTTTGAGCAGCAGGTGGGACTAGTGATCAGTCTCCTGAAATCCCAACTGACCCATCCTATGACTCTAAGACTCAATTACATAGAAATTTTCGGTTAAGCCAAACAGAATTGTGGAGCCTTCTTTAAAGAACGCAAATGCATTTTTGGACTGACATAAGAAGGTACTTAGGTGAACTGAGGTGGCTGCTCTCTTTGGTATGATTCTGGAAGCTGTGTCATCCTTGCAAAAGAGACATTCATTATACATAAAAAGCTAGGTAACAGGGTTCACTAAACTACTGGTAGCTTCAAAGAGTACAGCTGCATGACTCACAGGATATAACATTTTGCAGATGGACTTTACAAAGCTCTGAATTTACAATGTAAGGCAGATAATATCCCAAGAAACCAGTTTAAAAGAGCTTCAGAATGGGTCCACCTTGGAACGAGAGCTGGATCCCAGAGTCAGCAGCAATTGCTACTTCTAAAGAAGTTTCATATCATCAGATTTATCATTAATGTAACTGACTTGTTCAGAGCCCAGACTGATACTATAGTAATATGGACAGTCAAATTACTTCTGCATTCCCATTTTTTAAGGTCTTCCTGCTCTAATGGGCAGAAAAGAACCATGAAGCATTACAAACCATATTATCAGAAATTTGCTTTTTCATTTGAAAACAAGCTATTTACACATTCCTATGCAATCTTGACAATGTAACTTTGATATTATTTGGAGGCACTTTCAAAGAAAAGAGGTCTTAGAGGTGCACAAGCCAATTAATCATTATGTAGTTCAATTTATTTAGGCACCCAGCAGCAAAAACAGGGAAAGACAGACTGTCCTGCTGCTCTGTTCCTTCATTGTCAATGCCTGAAATGGACATGTGGATGTGATGATATAGCTTGTGTCTGAAAAGCAATGAACTTGTGAACTATGAACTTCTGATATGAAGGCAAGCAATAATTTTTGGTTTTGTGAAGCATTGTTCTGTCCCACATGAATCAGAGCTCACTCCGGCATAGGCTGAGCCATGTATATTGTGCAAGAAAGAATCTGTGGAAGGAATCCAGAAATGCATCAATTATAATAAATCATGGAATATGAAAGCAGTTCCTGGCTGCTTCAATGTGTAAGTAACTTATTTAACAGTCATTGATCACTACATGATTTTATTTTAATACTCAGTTGACGAAGTTACAAGCTGGTTGTTTTTTTTTCATGTGAAAAGCAGAAAACCTAACACATCAGCCACTGAGATCATCTACAATATGTTTTATTTTTTCATGAATTGCTGTTAATATTAGCAATTTATAATAGATAGTTTCCGGAGTTTAGCCTACATAGTAAACTGGCACTGATTTTTCCGTCAAAATAATTACTCTTTCATCTGGTATTTGAGAGGGAAATAATCTAACAAACCATTTGCAAGTCCATGATTTACCAAATAAATATACCAGCACAAAGATTCATTTGAACTTCCATCGTTTATGTGAATTATAGTTGGATTTCCATAATTATACTATGCAAGTGAGTCCTTGAGTATCCAAGCCTTACATAATCTCTGAATTTTAGGATTAATGACATTTGAGAAGGTGGTAGTGAAGAAAGCAATCTTTAACCCTTGGAAACACATCCAATTACCTACACTGCCACTGTGTCCAAAACTAAAGAGCAGAAGTGACAGTTACACCATCTGATTTGACAGTGCAACGTGGTCTGGTACATTTTAACCACTTGAATTTATTTTTCAGTAACTTGCATCTTCCAGGAAGAAGCTGCCACATCTTATGGAAATACTGTTGCCCATTTTTCAATCCAGTGTTGCCTGACAATATTAATAAGCTCCTACAAAACAACTTCTCAGTTATGTTATTTTTTTTTAAATATAATCTAAACAGATCAGCCTCATAATTCTCTTATTTTAAAGGTACTATCGCTTCACAAATTATTTTTATGTTTTTTCCCCACACCCTTATAAAAATGCTTAACAAACTCTTTAAAAGGATGACACAACATCGATTCATTATTTTCATCTCAGTTATTTTATATTATAAAATATAATATAATTTATATTTTTATAATTTTATTTTTTATAATATAATTTTTATTATTTTCTAAAATTTCCATTTCAAATGTACAAATTTCTTTCTGGTTATTTCCTTTACATAACAGTTCTTCCTTCACTCCCTCTTCATTTCACGATTCCCCTCCCTTTTCCTTTACCTTACTTTTTCCCTGAGTTTCCCTTGGTGCTCTCACTGTGCTTTATGTAGTAATTCCTATTGCAGAAGCCCCATACAAAGAATTGAAAAGTTCAGTGAACGAGCATACTAATCTATATCTGGAGCACAATGTGATATTTAGAAATCATTCATTCAGAATTACTTCTGTGTTCTGCATCTTTCTCTTACCTATTTTACATCCATTTTAATATATTTGAAGAACAGATCATATCACCAAATCCAACCTCATTTTACTGTTAAGTCTCGAGCTCATGTAGTATACTTGGCTGTCAGCAAGTAGGTTTTCCTATCTTGAATTTTATCACACATCTCATTCATAATCCCATCCATCTGACACTCCAACACAGCTTTGGAATTTCACTAACATGCAGTGCAAATGCTGATGACTGCTTTTTTTCTTACAAATTTTCTTCTCCCCACGTAACAATAAAGATAAAATGGAGTTTTTTTTTTGTTTTTTTTTTTTTTTGTTTTTTTTGTTTGTTTGTTTGTTTGTTTGTTTTAATAGATAAGTGCAATTACAGGTTTAGTTTCCCTCAGTGTTATCTCTGACACCCCGTTAGCTTAGCTCATAGGTATTAAAATGAAATATAATCATCTCATGACTAAACATTCCTCTACTATTTTATTTTTACCAACTGCCAGGAGACAGGCATTAATACAATATATTTAAGACAGGAAGATTTGCACAGCATATAAAAAGAGGTGAGAACCATCTCAATAAATGGACCCATTATAAAGAGTTTATTATTTTTATTTAGTTTTCACTTTGAATTGCATCTAGAGAGACTTTAGAGGAGGTTAGGGTGAGATAGTCATAGTTAGGAATTTTTCTCATAGATAGGGCAAAGCTCCCTTTCTTCACAGTAAAAATCAGAATTTGTAGAACTTTCCCATGGATGAAAGTCACATTTGTATTGTGCTGAATGATTAAGGGAGCAAAGTACAAGACAGACTGGAATACATAAAAGCTTTTCTTGTGTAAGCTTTGTAACAAGAACAGTGATGCATAAAAGATTACAGAGAAAACTATGATCTTGGATTGTTTTGTTGAGCCCTGAACAGCTCTTTACATCTGCAAAGAAAGAAACGGAGAAGCAAGACTCAAGTTTAGAGCTCTTAAGTTTAGAGCCCTTAAGATCAAGATGCAGAACCTCAATTAGTAATGAATTAACACTTTAACTCTATGGCATATGAAGCATTTTAAAACACTCTGAAATCTATTGAGAGTCAATCTGTCCAAGACAACTTGTATCACAGGTTGTGTAACAAACAGATTTTGCATTCTTTTTACGTTCCTGCTGACAAAACAATTATCAAGAAGATTAGGTACTGATCTTTGCATCAACTACATATTGTCAGTAAGGGAATGAAATATTAGAGGATCTAAAGATGAAAATCTGGTCTATTTAATTTAAAGATTTATTCTGTCCTAATTACATAAAGATCTTAAACTACTATAAGAATAAAAATTTCTAAATGTACGGCTTTCTCTCTGTGATTTAAGTGCCTAAATCCTGATTTAGCTGGGATACTGTCGCATAAATCCTGTTCTGAGGATACTTTTTGTATGTTTTCTTCTGTTTGGTTTTAATGTCTAGATCTTAACCTAGGCTGAGTGCTTCAGCTAAATCATAAATGAGATTTAAGAACTAAGAAAGAGCTTTGCATGTCACCTTTATCAGTTTCATATCACCTTTATCAGTAATCTTTAAACTTTTGGATGTTTCCTGTAACAGTTATCAGCCTCACAAGAAGCTCTGAATTCCTGTATATAATTTGAATATAATTGTGAATCCAAAAGATAATTTCTCATATCTTCTGTTTCAAACATATCAAATTTTTGTTTCATGAAAACTTGAGAGGCAGATAAAATATAACCATCTAAATGCCATTCTTAGCAGGTTTTAGATCAAATCTCCAATCCTTAGTAGAAATTCAGTTTTTCAAAAAGTGGAGTTTTTTTTTTATTTTAACTGTGAGAGCGTTCTTTCAATTTCAGTTCCAGTTGAGAGACAGTAGAAATTTACAAGTACTCCCAGACACATGAACTGAATTATTTGTAATATCCAATAGAAGGATGGGTCCTCCCTGGAAACTATATAGGTGCACATTAAGATAAGTAAGATAATGCTCCAATAACAGGAACAGAAAAGCTTGGGAAAAATCTCATCAGATGGCCAGAAATTCAAATGCTGTATTTATCAAACAAGTGGGAGGCAATATGAACTGAATTGGTCTGGGATGGCCAAAACCCTAATGGACTTTGATTTCACAACTCCTTCTGGACTCACCTATCACTTGAGATATTAAAACTAGATTACCACTTCTTCTAGAGTACCATCTTTGAAACTTTGTTCATAAGAGAACATCAGAGTTTGAGAGACTTACACATAAGTAATGAGGTTCAGAGAAATGTAGGAAAGAAAAATGACTTACAATAGGTTCATTATAGATGCTCATACCAAACAAATGCAAATGATTTCATGTGTGTCTCCAAGTATTTTTAACTATGTTTTTCCATCAATCATTTTCTCTAATTCATAGTTCACTTTCACTAGGCTGATTTCAGAAGCAAAATATTGATTACTTTGTGCAACATTTATTGTGATAACTGAACCAACGTTCTTAAAGATCCTTTTTGCATAATCATTATCCAGTTACATTTTCCATTAATTTATTTTTGTTAAATTCTGTTTCTATTAAGTTATCTATAATGTAGCTGCAGTACACCATTACACTCTAATGTACATAATGAAACATACTCAGATTAAAGGAAGAGAGTAGTCTGGAAAATAAGCAGGCAGATAGACTGCATGGCAAAACAACCAGGTAAGAGGAGAACGCTGTGTTAAGGAAGACAGCAACTGAATAAGTACTAAAAAAAGATAAAGTCAGAAATATTGATACGGTGGATAAAAAGACTGAGAAAATCTCTTGTGGAGGTATTCCAGGTATTGTCCATTTTCATGGAAATCATTGAACCAACTGCTGCAGAGCATGTAACAACTAGCTCTGTGTGCATTGGAGTGATGTGATTTATGGATCTTAACAGTTCTCACTTAAGACTGCTGTTATTTTTAAGAGGAAGTTGAGGAGGAGGGATCTGAATTGGTTTGTATAATACCTTTAATAAAATAAACAATAATAAAACCACTAAATATATAGCAGTGGAAATAACTTAATTTGGAAACTTGCTGATAGGCAAATTAGCATTTAGTATCTCATCCCATACATACAGTGCTTTACATGGATAGGAGAAATTCTGTTGTTTTCATAGCGATGATCCTGAGGTCTCTGAACCACCCTAAGAATTACTTGTCTGGTAATAACATTCTTAATAGGCAGTACAGGGCATTGTCAGAAGCAATAAAACAAGAAAGAAAACAATATTACCTGATAGTTTTAATCATACTGAGCCCCATTTCAACGCAGCAGTGTGCATGGTCCTGGCGAGGTTCTGGGAGCCCAGACACGCAGTAGTAACAGTCTCCCAGGATCTTTATTCTAAGACAATGATGTTCCTAGAGGAAAGTTTTAATGGAGAAAGAAAAGTTCTCATAACTTCAAGATGAATGTGAAACTGGTTAGAAAAAGTACTGAAAAAAAAGGTAATGGATTTTTCCTGCTTGTAATTATTATGAGGTCTGCTCTGAATGTAATGCCTCTTATCTTATTATATTGACCTGCAACATCAGAGGTGGATGTTGGTGGTATGGCAGTAGAGGCTGAACCTTCCCACTAATATCCCGTTACATTTTGTTGCTATGTGACAGATGGCAGCAGAGGGGTAGTCTGTCAAAATGGTGTCTGACGTGGAAGTGCAGATGAAGCAAAGGAGTGTCACTGAATTCCTCCATGAGGCAAAAAATGCACCCATTGACACTCATCAACGCTTGCTGAAAATGTATGGAGAGCAAACAGTGGATGTAAGCACAGTAAGGCTGGGGGTAGTGTATTTCAGCAGTGACAACATTGAAAGTGGCTCACCTTCACTGGTGCAGATTTTTATGAGAGAGGCATGCAGGCTCTTGTTCATCACTGGTAAAAATGTGTACATAGCGGTGGTGATTATGTTAAAAAATAGTGGTTTGTAGCTGAGAATTTGCTCTATCAAATAATGTTATTGTGCCCTTTTTATCTGTTGTAGTTTCCATGGCAATATATAGGAGGCATTACTTTTGGAGTGACCGAATGTGATCTTGATTTATTTCCATTTAGAAATAAAGTATCTTTACATTTTCAGTAAAAAAGATTGATAGCAACTTTTGTGTTACGTTACGAAGAGGTGTCCCTGCTGATGTTGAGAAAGGTTTCATCAGAGTTAGGCTGGAACCTAGGCCAAGGATTCAGAAATGCCAGCTTAGATAATGAATAATACAGCTTAGGCCATATTCTTTCAGATCATTCTTTCTGCTGCTTTTAAAACTGGACAAAAATGATATTTTTTTCTCCACTGATAATTCCTTCCCACCTAAGGTCACCACTGCCACTCTCAAGCATTCCCAACAGCTATAAGAGCTGACCAAGTATCTGAATTCTAAAAACACCGAAGTTGTTATATTGTGTTAGACTTTTTCTATGGAGAAACTATATTTAAAGCTTGAAAGCTTTTGGCCAAAAGCTTCGTATCCAAAAGCTTTTGCTGAAGTCAGTTGAAGATTTACACATGCTAAGGAGGGTAAAATCTGCTCTGGGCACTAAGATAAAGTTAGCTGATTCACCCTGAGATCTCCTTAAACCACCAGTAGGAGCTGACTGAGGCTGAAGCCTTGACTGTACTGCATACTATACTATATATATATATATATATACACTACATAGGATATATGTATTTATTATGCTATATATGCTACTATATAGTATATATACTATATACTCTAGCTGGCTTTAAGAATGCAATTCCTAGATTCCAATGTTTCACATCTAAAATAAAAACTAAAATCAAGCTTCTGCAATGAGAAGCTACACATGCAGCTCTCCTTTTCCTTTTCCCCTTCTCTTCAACCCGTCTACAGGCTCACACAAGTGAGCATCCAGTTATGTTTCATAAGGCTGCAACTGAAATCTCACATGATAAAATCAACTAAAACTCTGCTCCCCAGTTAGAAAAATAGCAAAGAGATAACGATATTATAAAGCATGGATTCTGTTATATTTTGGCCTTGCTAATAGTGCTATTCAATGGATTCCATACTCTAATTACTGTTTGCTTTTACATCTACAAAGTATAAGGAGCATTTATAACATATCAATTTGATTGAAGTGCAGTAAAGCAAAAGGCATCACTGCAATGTTATTCAAACTCACCACACAGAGATTGCAACTGATAATTCCACAGTATAGTTAGAAATAAAAGGGAAATAATTAGCAACTATTAGAAATATTTAATTTCTAGGAAAGTAAGATGTGTCTGAACATATTTTGGTATAATAATTGCATTTTTACATACAACATTGACCAGGCAGTCTTGCTCCTGTGGTATCTGCCCACTTAGAGATGTGGGAAACACCTGTTAAGTGAGCATTTAATTCAACACAGCTAAAAAACTTCATCTGCAGCAGGAAAAAAAACCTTGTCTTCTTGGTCTTAAGGCTTTATTTAAAATTACTGAACCCCTGATTTCATCAAAGTCATAGAGACCCCTGTCATGGCTGCATGTCTCCTCAGTTACTGAAAACCAGAATAAGGCTGATCACCTCAAAAAGATGTGATTTTGATAAATATAAGAAAAAAATATCTTAATGAACATCAAGACCTGCTAATGAGGGTTTGATGTAGGCAAATGTGTGTGCATGTGGCAGGAAATCATATGAATGCGTATTTTTAATTCTCTTGATTTATCCTCTCTATGCTCATTTGCCAAAGCTCAGGAAGATAGCAACTACAGAGAGAAATATTCAAAAAGAGATGACTATATATAGGTGTCCATATGTCATCCAGCAGCCAAGGCTGCCATCGTAGTCAAAGAGAGCCAGGCAATGCAGTCAGTGAAGCCTAGAGTGATTCAGCTTGCAGCAAAAGCAATTATCTGGGTTTCAATTCACTTCTTTGCACATAAGTTTATGACATGTTGGAAAGACCCCTGGGTATGTGAGGCACCTATGCAGGAGTAACAGACATGACACAGGACACGTCCCTCTGAGGTCATGCAAGAACCATGCGAAGTATCTCTATTGGCAATGAACACTTAAATTACTCTTTGTCTTCCTGATTTTTCTTGTTAGTTGAATTGCTCTGACTGATAAATGTGTTATTGCATTTATATCTTCTTTACCACAATTAAACAGTCATTATTTTCATCATATCTATTTTACTTGTAAACTGTGGATTTTGTATCACTGGAAACATTTCTGCTAGCAAAAGATACTTCAGAACAACTGTCTGGAAGGACAGAGAGTTGGTGGTATCTGCTTTGTCAAAAGAAGAGTGCATGATCTCATGAGATTCCATCTGATAACTCTGTAGTTGAATCGCATCTCTGGCTTAAACTAGATGCTTTACCAGGCTGGATGAATTAGTATTTTAGGGTTAGAAGTGTAGATCTTAGGCTAATGTAGCCATGCTGCATCTATAAACTGGAGACAGTTTTGAGAGCGTCTACCTACCTTTCAGTGGTATAAAACCACTAACAGTAGCCAACTTTCTACACACTTTAAAGCTCTAATTAAATTCCTAGCAACATCTCAATGCAACATTATCAAAGAGTTGCCCATTGCTATTAAAAGAAATGGATGGAAAACAGAAAAACATGCATGAAGTAACTGTAAAATGAGTAAATGACTTAAAAGAAAATGTCTGTACGGGAATTTTGATGTGGCAGATATTATGCTACAGTGTTAAATCCTTACACTTACTCTGAAGCTGTTATGAGGTTGTTTTATTCTATTTCCGTTCACCATCCCAAAAGTACTTTCAGAAGCTCTCCTTTGACATATACGTAATGGATGATATTGTACAGACATTCACATCAGTATCCAGTCTTGCATTCTTCCCCATACTCAGCCATTAGTGACATTTGCTGATGGTATCAGTTAATTTCTAAGCATGTCACAAATAGAGGCTTTTTTTTCCTACTTATCTGCAGCTTCTCATTTGATACAAGTGAAATATTAAAGGGCCTGATTCTGCCAAGATCAATTGAAATCAGTAGAAATTTTGCCTGGGGATGTTGAGCAGGCTCAAACACTCAGCTGTTAATAGTAGTAATTCTAGATGAATTCAGAGGCAATTGATAAAAAATCTTTTTCCAAATCACCTTAATCCAGAGAAAAGAAAATATGCAGTTCTTTCACAGACAATTGCCTCATGCACTTGAATGATTTATATTTAAGCTTATTAAATACACCCTCAATGACTGCAAAGTGAGCAAAGTAAATTGGCATAAAATGGAGCTGAAGAAATGAGTCGCTCAAATATCAAGCTACTGAAAGATGCAGTCAGAAACTTCATTAATATTTCTTGCTTCCTTGGGCTAAATTTCTTAAGAGAGGGGGAGGGGAAAGTGTTTTGTGAGTTACACTGCATTTTCAGATCTGCCTGTGGTGATTTAATCGCTTTGCCTACTTTTCAGTAGAATCCCATAGGCTACTGAACAGCCCATATGGAAGTCCTCATTAGCAATTTTTCTAATTTCAAACTAAAATCTAGAGCACTGCGGATGAGAAATTACTGAGTCTGAACTGAAGAACAAAGAGATTATACTTGCAAATCTTTTCAAAAGTGGACAGAGAAAGAGGAAGCAAGAGATTAGCCCTAATATGCAATAGCTCAACTTCTGAAACATTTGTCAAAGGTAAAGGATACTTGGATAAAAGGTCTTTCTCGGCATGAATGGGATCTACACCAAGGCTCTTAAGCAGCAGTCTAGTTTGGATGGGCTGAAGAAAGAGATCCATCCAAATTCCTTCTTTTG
This sequence comes from Aquila spilogaster, assembly GCA_024606505.1. Lineage (NCBI taxonomy): Eukaryota > Metazoa > Chordata > Aves > Accipitriformes > Accipitridae > Aquila > Aquila spilogaster. The sequence continues at coordinate 18,005 of JANHGO010007702.1, forward strand.
CAGCTCCACTGCTTTTGGAAACAGAGCTGAGACCTTTGCAAAGCCAGATGGTAGGAAATTGTCTAGTCCTTCAGAAAAAAAAGAGGATCAGAATTTGGGTCATGGTTGCCGGAATTATTTATTGTTGTATAAATGAAGGAAAATATGTGACAAGGCACAATCTTACATCTTCTTCTGGACAAAGGAATACTTAAATATTTTTACACTAGATATCAGCTTAACAGATCATGTAAGGAATAACTTCTTTGTTGGAAGAAATTATAGCTACATGGTTAGGGCTTCTGTAGGCTGACAGGATGTATGGGTTTGGGGTTTCTCATGCTGTGGAAGTAGCTGAAGCACAGTGCTGCTTGAGTTTTTTGATATACCTAATTTCTGTCCCTTGCCATACTGTGGAAGAAACGCTGTGAGTACTATATTTGGTGAGCAACTGTCCTTCCTAACCAGTGTTTATCAGTAGAATCATAAGTAGAATCGTAAGTTTTTTAGATTATAAAGATTCAAGGTGTGTCTCTTTCCTACAAAACCAGAGGCCATTGACTCTTGAGAGGCAATAGGCACAAACTGGAACACATGAGGTTCTGTCTGAACATCTGGAAGCACATTTGTGCTGTGCTGTGAAGGAGCACTGGCAGAGGTTGCCCTGAAAGGTTGTGGGATCTCCTCCTTGGCAACCTTCAAAAGCTGTCTGGACATGGTCCTGAGCCCTCTTCTCTGAATGTCCCTTTTTGAGCAGGGATTGGGCCAGATGGACCCAGAGGTCCTTGCCAGCCTCACCCATCTTGGATTCTGTGTAGTTCTGCATCAAAGTGGGCATAGCCTGTACCTCCTAGGAATTTCAAAGACTGCAGATACATAAAGTGTGAGGTGGACATTTCTCAAGAATATACTCATAAATCCTGAATTTCATCCAAATCTCAATCTAGTCAACAAAGTACATCGTCGTTGTTTAGATTTGGAATTTAGTAAATTAGTTTCTAAAGTGTCAAGCATATCCACAGTGATTCATTTATATAATCAGTCATTTTCACTTGAATTTTCCATAATATGCCTAATATAGACTAATTACAGTGACAATAATTTTTAAAACTACTTTGCAAACTGCTGTTTCATTTGACAGTGTAAGTCTTCTGGGTGATTCACTGTGCTCTTCAGCATCCAAAATACTATAACTTTAGTAAGAAATTTGTTTATTAATGTTGTTTATTCACCAGAACTAGGCAATTAATTATGAATACTATTGAGGAGGATAAAACCTTAGACTTAAACATGACAAAAAAGAACAGACACTTCCTTTGTTACTATAAATGTGTATAATGTTCTTATAATTAATTAAATATCGTATTTGTATGCTCTTAATCCAGCTAACTTTCTTTATTAAAACAGTACCCCAAACACATAAGAATGGAAGGAATCACACCTATATTTACCGGCCTATATATTTAAACAGGTGGTTTTGCTTAGGAATTCTAGAGTTCTGAGCTTGAAGATCATTTCACAAAAGAACAAAGCACTGCCACCTCAGGACTCAGTGTGGCTGGGAACAATAAAACACTGCTACATGAGTGTTCTTCATGGAGAAGACAAAGAAGCCTTTGATGCCCTCAACTCTTCCCTGTTTGTTATGAGTTGGTACAGCTGATGTACTGGGGTACATCAGACCACTAAAATCATCCAGTCTAACCATCAAACCATCACCACTGTGCCCACTAAACCATGTCCCTCACTGCCACTTCTACATGTTTCTTGAACACAAGTGATGGTGAACCTACCCTTTCCCTGGGTAGCCTGTTTCAGTGCCTGACCACTCTTTCAGAGAAGTTTTTCCTAGTGTAAGGGTTCCTCTGAGCCTCCTCTTCTCCAGACTAAACAATCCCAGTTTCCTCAGCCATTCCTCATAAGACTTGTGCCCCAGTCCCTTCTCCAGTTTTGTTGCCTTTCTCTGGACATGCTCCAAGTCCTTGATGTCTTTCTTGTAGTGAGGGGTATAAAACTGCACACAGTACTCAAGATGTAGCCTCAGCAGAGCTGAGTACAGGAGGATGATCACCTTTCTGCTCCTACTGGCTACGCTATTTCTGTTACAAAAATTTATGCCTAAGGAAAGCATTAATTGATTTAAACCTAATTAATGTTAATTAAGCTTGGGTTTTACAGTAGATAGGTAAACAGGTAAATCTTTTCTTCATCTCTGTTTCATGTCAGCTTGTTTTTCCTCCTTTCCAAGTGGCCTCTTTTATCTTTAATAACTGTAAATTTTTCACAAATGTCATAGAGAAATTAGAAAGGGGAATTAGCTGTATATAAGATAACATTACATTTCTTTTTTTATAAGAAATACCAAACTGAGTTCTAATTTTTATTTGAAGTGTTCTTTGATAATGAAACAGATATTGTTATTAATTATATGTATAAACATATGCCATAGTACTTGATGTAACTGGCAAATGATTTCAAAAATATCAGAGATCTCATTGCTTCTGCACTGCAGAAGAAAAACAAAGGCTGAATAAGAGGAACAATAAAAAATGCTAAATTACATTAATCAGCACAGTTAGCTGTGAAATATTGTCTTTAATATTGTATGATTTATATAAGAAGATGAATCAGATCAAACATTCTTAACACAGATTTATAGAATGCTACATTTGTTCAGGAGTAAATAAGTATTTTCCTTAAAATACAAAGAAACTGCCTCAAGCTTTCTGCAGCTGACCTCTTTGATGGTAATTTGTAGCAAAACAGAAGAGTTTTGAGTAACAGTATATATTTTAAAGTGCTATGTTGGCTCTATGTAAGCTGATAAAGAACTAATTAAGTGTTAGATCTGCAGTCTAGGTATGAATGTGTAATCCTCATTAGGGGAAGATTCTTCCAGGGTGGTTTTGAAAGGATCACTTTCCAAAAGGGCTGTCAAGGATTTGTAAGCGAATATGAAACCGTTACTGATAACATTTGGGGGAGGAAAAAGACTGATGGGACAATCAAATACCATGCAGTCATGCTGGTCACAACAAGATAGCAAGACCATAAAAAATAAAAGAAGTTTCAGTACAATCGTGTGCTTGTTGTATATCCAGAAATTTGTGATCTTTAAACTGTGCTCAAGAAAAGAAACAACAGGAGGAATGGTGAGGATCTGCCCTGAATTTAATCCAGAAACAATGCATTCAGTGCTAGTACCTATTTCTTAAAGGAGATTCTGAAAAAAAATGGTGGCAATCCAAAAAAGTAGCTACAAGAATTATTTGAGGAATAGATCTTTCAGAGAAAAAAAGCTTCACAATGAGCTTGGTCTGTTTCTTTTAACAAGAAGTAACCTGAAATGTGGCTTGATGAAAGAACACAATGTATACCTGAAGAAAATCAAGGGCTACAGGATGGTTCCTTTGTCTAGGAAAAGTGGGCCATAGCAAGAATCAATGAATACAATTCAGTGCCAGAAAAATCAAATATGAAGTAAAGCATACTGAATTAGCAGTGAGAGTGTTAAGGCAGCAGAATAGATTCCCAAGACAAATGAGAATTTATCTCTTGAGACCTTCTGAAAGAAACATTTTTGCCAGGTTTGAAAAGTTCATATAAAATCTTTAGGATGAAGATTAGTCCCATATAAATCATGGAATCACACTGAATCACAGAATATTTGAGGTTGGAATGAACCACTTGGGAACATCTGTTCCAATCTCCACGTGTCAAGCAGGGTCATTTAGAGCTCATTGCCCAGGTTCACATCCAGGCAGGTTTTGAATATCTCCAGAGAAGGAGAATCCACAACCTCTCTGAGTGATCTGTTCCAGTGCTCTGTCACCCTTTCGGTGAATAAGTTTTTTTCTCAAGTGCAGATGAAACTTCCTGTTTCACTTTGAGTCTGTTGCCCCTTATCCTGTTGCCAGACACCACAGAAAACAGACTGGTCCCATTCTGTTGATATCTTCCCTTAAGATATTTGTACACATTAATAAGATCTCCTCTTGGTCTTCTCTTCTTTACACTAAATAGGCCTAGCTCTCTCAGCCTTTCCTCATAGGATAGATGCTCTTGTCCCTTAATCTTCTCTTCAGCACTTTGCTGGACTCACTCTAGGAGCTCTATATCTTTCCTCTACTGGAAAGATGCAGAACTGCACAAGTACTTCAAGTTTGTGTCATGGACCAATACATGTCCATTTCCAAAATTTTCTGAGAGCATATGCTAAGTCCAATGCAGGATTTAGACATCTTCTTTTTAGCTAGATGGCCCTTCCATCAGAATCCAGGACCCTGAGTAATGTGTCTTGATTTCCTATATAGTGCAGGGGGAGAGTTTGTCTCCTCATTTGGGACACAAAGATGAAAAGTCATGCAGAGATGCATCAGATTCTGTTCCTCTCTGGAGCTGAATCTCTATTGTCAGGACACTAGGAAGGTACCACTATATCTAGGTTTTAGAAGCCACAGTCAAGGATCACTATCAAAAGGACTTTCTTTTTAATAAATCTAATTATCAGTGGTTAGATGACTCTAATCATTGTTGTAAAATCTGTTCAGCTTCCTCACTAATTCTTTCCTGTGTCTTCCACCTCTCAAAGGATTGGTCTAAACAACTGGATTAGTCTATTCAAGGATGTGTAAGAGAAAATTAAATTCACAGATTGGAAGAGAAAGTGCAAGGACTAGACGCTGATTGGCTACAGTAGCAGCCTAGTTAGCTGGCTCTGTTGTTGATACCAAAAGATATTTGCAATTTAACCAATCTGTGACCAAGTAAAATTATAAAGAAAAGAAAATGTAAGCCTAGCTAAACTGAGCATAGGTTATAGTTTGCTTGTATTACTGTGCTTAGCTCTTTGATCTTTTTAAGTAGTATAAATTAAGTAGTGAATGATTAGCCTAATGTAATCAATTCCACTAATGTATTTAATTTAATTTTAGTTAGATAGAATTCATCTGAAAGACTGTAAAATCTGCTACTAGCCTTTTCAAAGACTGATCGCTGATTATATATCACTTTAATGGATTTGTATTTTACATTCTTTGGTTCTTAGAAGAATAATCTAAATAAAGCTAAGATCTTAAAAAAACATCATTTTCCAGCAAGGACCAGAACTAGAAATCTTCCCTAGGAACTGTGGCATATGATCTGCTCTCATGTTATTCTTGGTCCAGCATTACAAGAGTCCAAAACTCTACTGACTATCTGAGATCTCACTTCTCATCAGAACATATCACTTTTTTAAAACTTGTCTGTCTTCCAATCTCAATGACTGTATAAAATACCACAGAGGAAAATACAAATGAATGTTGTACAAAGTGTTATTCTCCAAGCTTCCAAATACAGTTGGTTTCATGTCCCTTTGCAAATAAACTCTGCTTAACTCACATGTGCTAGTCGGTCAAATCTGGCAAAGAGTTCATTCAGCATTCGGACCAGTTCCTGGGCTGACAGAGTCGTGGAGAGATTTGTGAATCCTTTAACATCTGCAAAAAGAATGCTGAAAAAAAAAAAAAAAAAGAGAGAAAGAGAGAAAAAAAGAGATATTATTATGACAGTACTTTTGTAACTCCATGTGATAAATTCCTATCTAGTACACTGTATGTGCTTTGCATGCTGTATGTTTAGGAGATCACTAGCAGAGGTGTGTTCTGAGAACAGGGAGTAATTTACAATTTTAAATTAATGGTATCTTTGCTCTAAACTTGGAGATTCCGGAGCATCAAATAAAAATATTGAAAGGATTAAGGAACAATGACTAAGCATGAAAGAGGGTTATAACATTTTGGAATTTCAGATCACTCAGGAAGGTACTGTTAAGTCCCAATAAGCACTGTTGTCTCCATTTATTGGTGAGAAGATTGTGACATAGTGAACCCATAATTTAGAAGGTGGTTTAATAAGATAGACTTGACACCCAGCTGCCTGTTAATAGCTGTCTGTTCATTATGGGTGAGTTTATATATAGCTGTTTTTTTTGTGTTGTTTTTTTTTTTCCCACTTTTTTACAGTATGTTTGACTTCAAACATTTCCTTTCTCCTACTATGATCTTCAGGTTTTGCTCAGCTATATGCCATACAGGACTCAAATCCTAAAACAACAGATAGATTCATGACAGACTTCACACACTTCAGACTAAAGTTAGCTTCATTGTATCTAATTGTAGGGAGCCAACTGAAGTGTCTGAATTAGAAGTACAGTATACTCTGTTTAAGATATAAATAATAATTTGAGTGATTCCTTGTTCTTTCAATTGATCTTACAGGAAGCTCAGTGTGACCATACTTTGAACATGGGTACAACAAAATTGATTCTTAAGTGATGGCAGGATTTTAGTCAACATCTAGTTCTGAACAGATATATTTCAGCAGCCACTGAATTTTCTAGAAGTGCAGCTTTGGCTGTTAACTATTTCTACAATGGGATTTTGTAAATACAAAAAAAAAAAAACACATATACTTGCAAAATGTCTGTGGTGTGTGAGGTATCACCCAGACCAGGGCATGTAATAGCTTAGTACTTAACTGAAGAGAAGAACAAGCAAAGTATACGCTACTTCAAAAAGTAGGAATTAAAAAAACATGTATCGTGCTAATATAGACTGGAACTAACCCATATGAGCATCATTAGCACTTGAAAGTCGATTAATAACTGATGTTACAATCAGAGCAACTGAAGCTCTTTCATCTATATTGATTGAGATCACAATTTGACAGTGCCCAGGAACCACTACTGTAACCAATAATAAGCATTATCAGTTATTATTACCAATTATAAGAATTATCAGGTGGACAATAAAATATGGCAAATGGTAATTCAACTCATCTTCAGATGTATGGGCTGGTAAGAGTTTGAGTGAGGATTAAGTAAAAAGCTGATTTAATGAAAGACTATGTTTTAGCTACTGCAAAACCACACAAGCAGATTATCTATTTACTATTCCATAGTAGTTCAATATTGCGTTTATTGAACTGTTCCAGAGAAAGTTATATTTAGATTTCAACAAAAGGCAAAGTTCATGCTTTTCTATCAAATCATGTTCAAGGTTTCTTATTTTTCACCTGTTTCAGTGGTGGTTATATATGCTCAGTTTCTAAACAAGCATGCAGTAATTTTCTAATTTATGAATGGATGAATCAACATAATGGACACTCAAACAAGACATACATAGCAGCAGTCAAGTTGTTAAATATTAAATAGAGGCTCCTTCACCCACCTGACATTCTCATAGCGATGAATGTAGATCTTATGAAACTGGTGTTGTAAATGTTCATCTTCTACATTGGTCATATCATTTATCATTTCCAGAACTACAAACCGCGGCAAGACAGAGAGCACCAGCCGTTCCTAAAGCAAAGAGGAAACTCAAGTGTTATAGTATCAACTGCATTTATACTTCAGAGGAAATGACTGAGCTGTGTTATTAGAGCAGCTGGGTAACTGGAAACTTGAAATGCATTTCTCCCCTCTAAAAATTTGCAATAATTCACATTACCAACCTGAGTATAGAACAAAGACTCTTCTCTCTCTTCCCTTTCCCAAAAATTCTTCCCTTGAATGTTATCCATTGGATATTTAAACATTCATCCTAATTATTATGACCATTACAACCTTCTCAACAAACATCTGTTACAGATACATCAATCACTTCATTTTAGGTGGTGGTAGCTTGATTAACAGATACAGGCTAAAGGAATTTATTGTCTTTAGCAGCAAGTAAGATCAGATTATCATGTTGTTTATTTACCAGAGCATCCAGACAGAGTGTTTAGTATTCATAAACTGTATAATTACTAAAAAAGCTGGAGATCAAGCTGTAGCAAGATATGCGTAGCAGGACCTGACAACGATTTACCTAATGAAAAGAATTGCATTTACAGAAGGCTTAATTCTATTGTCATAGCTGGAAGATAGGGATACTATAAACTGAGACACACATTAAAAATGTTTTGTGGGACAGATTCAGTAGATCTATGTTAACCGTGTTACAGTAATTAAAAGAGAACTAAACAGCCATAACAGTCACCTTCAACAATGTAGCACTGAGCGCATGTCAGGCTAAACTACATTTATCGGCCAGAGCATCTACAGAAGCATCCAATGTTATCAGCAGAATTTTTTTTATATTCAGGACCCATCCATTTCATCAGGGAAATCTTCATTCAGTATAAAGGGATCATAGACACTGGCTCTCATAGGGGACTTCAACCACTCTGATATTTGCTGGTAAAGCAACACTGCCAGGCACACACAGTCCAGGAGGTTCATGCAATGCGTTGAAGGTAATTTTCTGATCATAGAATAATAGAATCATTAAGGATGGAAAAGACTTCTAAGATCATGTAGTTCAACAGTCCAGTTACCACCAATGCTGCCCACTAAGTCATGTTCCTTAGTACTACATCTACGTTTCTTGAATACCTCCAGGGTCAGTGACTCCAGCACTTCCCTGGGCAGCCTGTTTCAGTGTCTGACCACTCTTTCAGATAAGAAGTTTTGCCTAATATCTAACCGGAACCTCCTCTGGTGCAACTTGGGGCCTTTTCCTCTTCTTCTATCACTAGTTACACGGGAGAAGAGGCTGACTGCCCACCTCGCCCTAACCTCCTTCCAGAGAGTTGTAGAGAGCGGTAAGAGCTTTTGTGAGCCTCCTCTTCTCCAGACTAAGCAATCCCAGTTTCCTCAGCCATTTCTCATAAGACTTGTGCCCCAGTCCCTTCTCCAGCTTCGTTGCCCTTTTCTGAACATGCTCCAAGTCCTTGATGTCTTTCTTGTAATGAGGGGTATAAAACTGCACACAGTACTCAAGGTGTGGCCTCAGCAGAGCTGAGTACAGGAGGATGATCACCTTTCTGCTCCTACTGGCAACGCTATTTCTGATAGAATCCAGGATGCCATTGACTTCCTTGGCCACCTGGGCACACTATTGGCTCATGTTTAGCTGAGTGTCAATAAACATCTCCAGATACTTTTCTGCTGCACAGTCTTCCAGCCACTCTGCCCTAAGCCTGTAGTGTTGCCTGGGGTTGTTGTGGCCAAAGCGCAGAACAGAGCATGTGGTCTTGTTGAACTTCATCCCATTGGCTTCAGCCCAGTGATCCAGCCTGTCCAAATCAAATGTCCAGATGCAGGAGGCGGAGGATCCAATGAATAGAGGTGTGCTGCTGGACCTTGTTCTTACAAATCAGGAAGGACTAGTTGGGAATGTGAAGGTTGGGGGCAGCCTTGGATGTAGCAATCATGATAGTGGACTTCAAGATCTTACATGAAAAAAAAAAGGCAGTAAGTAGGATTGCAACACTAGACCAGAATAACCAGCTTTCACCTGTTCAAGGACCAACTTGGAGGTATCTCATGGGTTACAGCATCGGAAAGTAAGGGGGCACAAGAGAACTGGTTGACATTCAAGCATCATTTCTTCCGAACTCAATATTGGTGCATTCCGAAGAGTAAGAGCAGGAAAATTGCATGGATGAGCAAGGAGCTCATGGGAAAACTCAAATGCAAGAAGAAAGTCTACAGAATGTGGAAAAGGGGTCTGACCGCTTGGGAAGAATATAAAAACATTGTCAGGCCTGTAGCTAGTAGTGTTCCCAGGGGTCTCCAGTCTTGTTCAAGATCTTCATCAGTGATCTGGATGAAGAGCTAGAATGCACCTTCAGTGAGTTTACTGATGAAATGAGGCTGAGAGGAGTGGCTGGCACGCCAGAGGGCTGTGCTGACATTCAGTGAAACCTGGATAGGCTGGAGAGTTGAGCGGAGAGGAACCTGATGAGGTTCAAAAAGGGCAAATGTAGAGTCCTCACCTGGGGAGGAATAACCGCGCGTATCAGTACAGGTTAGGGGTTGATCTGCTGGAGAGGAGCTCTGTGGAGGACAACCTAGGGGTCCTGGTTGATAGTATGTTGGCCATGAGCCAGCAGTGTGCCTTGTGACCAAGAAAGCCAATTGTATCCTGAGGTGTGTTAAAAGTAGAGTGATCAGCAGATCAAGGGAGGTGATCCTCCCCTCTACTCTGCCCTGTTGAGGCCACATCTGGAGTATTGTGTCCAGTTCTGGGCTCCTCAGTTCAGGAAGGACAGGGAACTTCTAGAAAGAGTCCAGTGGAGGACCACAAAGATGATCAGGTGCCTGGAGCATCTCCTGTATGAGGAAAGGCTGAGAGACCTGACACTGTTCAGCCTGAAGAAGGCTGAGAGGGAATCTTATTAAAAATTATGAACATCAAATGGGTGGGAGTCAAGTGAATGGGGTCAGGATACATAGGACAAGGGACGCTTCCTTGAAATTCCCACTTCCTGTGACAGTCCATCAATATTTAATTGTGCAGATTCAGTCTTTCACCTGGTTTCAGGTTGTTTTCAAGCTAGTTCATTAGCTCCAATCAGTTAATTGTTTTATCTGTAAAGATGAGGTATACAGGGAGCTGGTGGATCACTCAGCGGACTATTCTTTTAAGTCTAAATGGTAATCAAACATCTCTGGTCCTAGACCACAGTTATGAGAATCAAGTCTGTTCTTTAATTATACTTGTAACTGGAATTCCTTAACTTTTTCCATGTTAATATTAATAGTATATTAGTGTATATCAGTTTATTATTAATACATGTATACAGTATATCAGAGTATATTAGTGCACATATACATTTATTGTTAGTGTTTATACATATAAAAATGCTGCTCTCCAGCCACTATCATTATGTAAATACTAGCCATAGCTAGGCAGGGGCAGGAAAGCCTTCAGAAGACTATTGAGTTATTTCATCAAAGCATTAAATCATCCCCCGAGAGATTTCTTAATGTCCCTATTTCAGTGGCTCACCAGCTTGAAAGTTCTGGCAAATTTTTCAAGTATTCTGCCCAAATCTGCTTGTCTGCAAATTAAGCTGATCCCTTTTTATCCTTTTAAAGTGGGCATAGATAACCTTTGATTGCCTTCTTCCCTGCAACAACTTTTCTGTTATAAAACGCTATTATCGTGTCCCTTGCCCTCAGTCTTTTCTAGATTAACGAGATTTGTCCAGTACTGGAATATACGTCTCTAAATCACTCTAGGGCAAAGCTAGTAGTTTCTCACCTAAGTGGCTCCAGATTATTAACCATGTTTTTCTTTACAAGACTGCAATGAGTGGAATCTTACTGAACAGAACGACAGTTTTGTAAGCTTCTTATCACCAAATTTCAGATGACATTTTGGGCAATAGCATAAAAAATAAACAAACAAACAAACAAACCAGAACATATTTAATGTGAATTTTCAAATCAGGCACATACGGAAACAGTAAAGAGGTAGAAGACACCAGTGAATTAAGATCTCACAGGGAATGCCGTTGAGGAAAATACAGTGCATTGTGAATCTCTTCTTGCCTTGCAGTATAGTGATATCACTGTAGAGAAAGTATTTGTATGGTGCCAAGCCATATGGGGGACAGATGTGGTTTCCAGAACAACTCTTTCTTTTCATATGTAACAGGGAGAAGGGTGCTACTTCTTTTAACCCTTTCTCCATCCCACTCAACTCATTCATCACATTTTGTAAGTTTGGGAATTGAGATCAGCAATTTTAGAACATCTTTACTGAAAGTATGAATATGAAATAAACTAAACAAAATAATGTCATAAATATTTAATGAGAAAAGTTTGATTCCCAGCAATCATAAGTTGTAAGGTATTAAGAAGTTCTAATAGACTGCAATGCTGTTGGGCTAATCTCAGACTCTTAAACAGTGATGAAATAAACATTTCATTACCACAATTATCAAGAAATTCTTAACTGGGAAGGAGCTATACAGTAGGATATAATCTCAATTACATAGGAGTCCTGATACAGGAAATCTGAAATTATAAAGCCAGAGTACCGCAATCATGATAAGTAGATGTACTTTGTTTATAACCATTTCTAGACAAGTATGATACTGCATGAATCTCTGTTTTATTTATTTATTTATTTTTCTTTAGTCAGCTAAGTCAGCCTGATCTTTTTTTGTTCTATGTAGGCACGTGAAAAATTCATTCTTGCCATCACTTCTTAGCCATACAATTTTCTTCGATTCTTATTGCCTTAATTTAAAGCTGAAGGGCCTAAATTATACAACATTTAATAAAAAGTCCATAAATATTAATTTATTGACCTTAAAATTTCTACTCATTTTCTAGTATTTTCTATGCATGTATTTTACTTACCCTTTATGTTAGGAGCAATCTTTTGTTCTGTTTGTACCTCACCTCTTGGAATTCAGAAGAGTTTTGGTCTCCTAGAGGTCTACTTTGGTCACTGTCAGGATAAATTTGAGGATAAATGGAAATATTGGATTGGTGTGGAATTGAATAGTTTGTTCTCCAAACAGCTCTGAGGAGAGGGCCATCTTTATTGAGTACTATAGGTAAGTACAAGTGAAAATGCACTTCACAGACAGTGCAATGCTTTTTGGTTTTGACATCCTAAATCTTACAGAAGACGCTTTTTTTTTTTTCATTCTGAGCTTTCAGTCTCTCCTGTCACTAAGATGGTATCTTGGCATTTATGCAGGGCACTATTTAGCTAAACTGAGTACAGTTTCTTGTCCCCGTGACTATCTTAGCAGACTCCAGTGAGATCAAATCTGAGGATGAAAACTGGGCCACTTTTGCAAATACCAGTCCAGCACCCAGGAGTCTGGGCTTCAGTTCCTCCCAGTGTTACCAGTTTTCTTGTGGAAGTTCAAATGCTTTATGCCAGAGAAATCAATGTTACAAAACATTGTGAGGCAATTTGATATTAGGAAGATATAACCCAAACTAATCTTATCTAGGGTTTGAGGCATATCTCTTTTTGAAGGACGAGAATCTTTAGAGAGAATAAAATAGAGCTTAGAAGGACTGTAGGTGGAATGAGGGTGAAAGACAAAATACTCATGAAGAGGTTCTTCTTGATGCCAACAGGATTAGATGCTATAAATGAAATGTATCATTAGATGAAACATAAGAGAAAAAATTAAGGAACCTCTCCCCAGCATTTTTAGGAGGCAGTATAGCTGTATAGTTTCTAACCTTGATCTTGTGCAACAAAAATCATGAAGAATTTTCACTCTGTGTAGTTGTAGTAGTTAGTAAAAAGTCCTTAGCCCCAGTGAAAGCACAGTGCGCATAAACACCTTCATTTGTCTGGATGGCAGCCCTAGCTGAGGTGAACTGTACGTTTACTTAAGAAGGCAAAGTACACACTGCTAATAGCTTCTGCTGGAGCAGAAGTGCATTGTGTGCCACTCAGAGGCAGCAGCTTTCTCCTGGGTGCCTGTCTGCATAGCTTGCTAACACACAAGATGAGAGAATGAGGACTTTGCAAATCTTTAATCTTCCTGTTCCAAAAAAACTTTACGGAACCAGGGCTGCCTTCAGAAAGGAGAAAAAAAAAGTGATGAGAGGTAGTGAGCTAACATTCAGTGAGCTCACCATTTATTGTGGCAAACACCTTTTTTTCCGGTAAAAAGCACAACTCAGACCCTCCATTTCTCCATATGCCTGTACAGATTGTGCTAATTTCAGCACAGCTACATTGTTTTGACTCTTTCTGGCCTTCACACCTGGGAATTCTGCTATCTTCCCCTCTACTTCTGATTTGTAAAAACCGTACATGTTCCTTGTGACAGCAAGAAGTACGCCAGTCCCCCAGGAGGTCCTTCCCACTCCTGCAAGGCTAGGTTTTCACAGAAATATCTGGCCCCTGGGTAGTTCCACTCTCTGGCAAATATCCCATGTACTCTTAAGATGGTGTGTTGGAAACAGCTGCTGATTGATCTTCTAAGAAGCAGAAATATTTCTGATGTTTTGTAACCATCAGCCTCCTATAACAGAAAGTACTTATGCTATATATTCTCTTATTCCTTCACTGTTATGATACATTGCTCAATATGGCCATCTAATAAATCTACCCTTTGTATAAATCTGATCAGTCTTCCAGGGAGCCACATGATTAAGGTATTCAATGAGTTCCTCTGTAGATACTTCCATAATAGCACAAAATATTGCCAGTGTAAAAAGAAATATGTTATTTCCTACCTTATTCTTGTAGGGAGACAAATAGAAATACAAATTCAAAAAGAAAAGAAGATTGAAGTAAGAAAGCAAACAGAAAATCTGGTTATTATTGAACTGCTCATGAAATCTGTACTAACAGAACATTAAAAAAAGGCAATATCTTAGCAGATGTAGGGCTGAAAATGAGGAACAAGTTTCTCTTCATATCACAAAAAGATTATATTCCTTGTTTGTATTCACTTAAGAATGTTATCAATCTATAGCTCTATAAAATTTATTCAAAGGAGTTCACTTGTCACATGTTCTCTAAGCCAAGAAAAATACATCCAGCACATTTGATACCTTAACCTTCATGCAACTCATTATGGTAAGTTAAATGGTTTTGGCTGCGCATAAGATCTGTCAGTGACCCATAAAAACAGAGGTTAATTAGTATGCTTCTGCTTCTGTCCTTCTCTATTAATACTGCATCATATGAAGAGTTCTTGTCAGGATGTCAATTGAAGGCATACATACACCTCATGTCACTGTTTTGTATTACCTCTGTCACACTGGAAAAATATCAAAAGAATAATAACACAGAAGTGGTTCTGTGTGCATGTGTGTATTTATATATAAATCTTTATGAAGCAGTCCAGCCATAAGTCAAGTCTTGGGTATGGAAACATTGAAAAGAAAGTAAATTCTTCCCTCTTCAGGGGAACATCCTTTGCTATTGTCATCCTAAGCTGCTATTACACAACACCAGACTGTCACACTGATGGGGATACTGAATCAGCAGCCTTCCAAAATTCAGGCAGAAATAAAGAGAAATTCTACAGTAGATCGTGTCTATCCTTCCTTATCCTTAAGCTGATGTTTATGTTAGGAGTAGACTGCATCTTTTCTTGACTAGCTTCTCACATCACTTTTCTTCAACACTGCAGTTAAAAAAGCCCTGCAGTTATCCAAGAATATGTCTGTCAAGTCACCATCCCCTTCACATAATGATCTTTGTGATATAACTCCTCTTCAAACTGGTTAATTTCACACATACTGTGATGGAGAACAGTGCAATTGTGTGGAGGTTGTATGCAAAAAAATGGTTGCAGATCACAGTGAAGAAAACTGCAAAAAAAATGATAGTTTTCTGTACCACACTACTTGCATGATTTAAAAGTCCTCACATTTCTAGTCTAGTCCAGTATCTCCTAGAAGACATCTTCAGAGAGGGAAGGAAATATATAAACAAAAAAAAATCTCTGATTCAGAGAAAAACCTAATAAGGAAGTGTCATGAACTCTAGGATGAAGAGAACCACATTATTCACCACTGCTGAAAGCTTCCTAGTTGAGCAATTGGGTAAGTGAAGACAATTGAGAGGTGAGCAGCAGTAGTGGTAAGTGGTTTGAAAAGGAACAGACGTGTATTTGTTCAAGAGAAAAGACATCATAAGGTAAGATAGCGAAAAAGAAATGCTATAAAAAAACTAGTGATCTATTACCCTATTAACCATTCATGGCAACAATCAACTCTAGTACCTAAGGCGAAGCAGCCAGATTTTAGAGTAAATAAATGAAACAAACAAACAAACAACAACAACAACAAAAAACAACACAACCTTTAACTCAAAGAGTAACCAAGCAAAAGAGACGTATTGACAGAAACCATTAAATATAACAAATGCTAGAATTCACATCTGCATTCAAACACCTGAATATGAATGACTACAGTGTTGGCCTAAACTCCCACTGTAAATAGTCATTCACTGTTGAAAAACTTGCCTGTGGTCTGTGTATAGTGATACCTGTGTCCTTTGTCAGGAAGTAGATACCACGCCTTCAGCCACAGAAGAGTAGCTGGGCACATTCACAGCAAAGTGGAACAGGTTCCTGATGAGTAAATAACCACTGTAGGAAAAATTTTTTATAAGTCAGTTAAGCATTACAGGTCTTAAGTCTTGTGAATAAAAACTGAAATGGAGAACTTTTCACTGCAGCTGATCAAATGGAATAAAATACCAACAAGGACTAAACATCAACAGGCAATCTAGGGCCTGCAGGAGGTTGCCAAGAGGAAGATCAAACTCCTTGGTGTTTCACTGCAGAATGTGTGTGGATGTCAGCCCTGCAGTCTGCTGTCTGAATAATCCCTCTGTACCAGCTCCCCCTAACAGTACAAGGCAAAGGTCAAAATTATGTCTATGCTGTGATTTTCTTTTGTTTCTCAACATATTTATCAGTGTTGTCTTCACACAGGGATGAAAAGTACCCCTTGACTGTTAGTTCAGTTTAGGTCTTGTTCCTCCTCTGCACATACTTTCAGATGAGTGAACCCACAAATATCTTGCAGGCAGACATACTTGACTTGTGTTTGGCTAGTCCCAAGAGAGTTCAGTAAAAACTGAGTGGATATACAAACAAAATGTTAAATATGACAGTGACTCTAGAGAAGTTGTTCCACACTTAGCGTATTGATTCTAAGGAAACATTTTGCTTGAACTTTCAAGCTGGGCTTTAGCAATATCTTTTATTAATATCATGGAATCTTTATTGTCTTAAGCACTGAGTATAACAGCATGAGAAAAGGGCTGTTCAGAGCAATAAAAACATTGACTTTCCAGACTTTCTGGAACACGAGCCTTTGTTACATTTAAGGAAAGCAGATAAAAATGGTATTGTTTTCTACTGCAAAGTGACACTGTTCAGAATAAATGTAATTATTGTAAATGCCACTCTAGAAAACAGGAATTAGCAACTTTCATTATGATGAACTATTCTAAAGAGAAATTTGTTCATTCTTACTTAGTACACAATGGACAGTTCTATTTGCAGTCATTCTTGAGTGTTATCAAGACAATAGCAAGTAATTAAAAATACAGGAGGAACTGCAGTATCTAATATATTCAGACTCGTGGGGTTATGAGGTTGCCTATTAGCTTTTGCTACTTCTTCTGTAATATGTGATATCATAGAATCAGAATCATAAAATATCTTAAGTTGGAAAGGACCCACAAGGGTTGCTGAGTCCAACTCCTGACTCCCCACATGACTACTCAAACTTCATGCCATATTTCTGAGAGTGTTGTCCGAATGCTTCTTGAAGTTGGGCAGTTTGGTGGCATGACCACTGCCCTGAGGAGCGTATTCAAGTGCCATTTTAGTTGTCCATCACAGTAATGGTCAGCTTCAACTTTAATTGGGCTCTGACTGCATGAATTGTCTCCCCACACTGGTAAACAGAATCTCTGCAGTCCTTCCATATAACTCACTTCCACTTTCTTTTTTTGCTTAAGCTCTAGAAGAAGAACCCTGCTCAGCCAAGTAGACTGTCTGTCTCACCTGCTTGACTTCCAGCATTTTGGAATTGCTTGTTCCTGTGCTTTTCAGAGGTGGTACTTAAAAAGTGACCAGCATTGTTGGTCTCCAAAGTCTCCAAAAGCAGTTTCCTAGGGAACCTTTCCAACTAGTTCCCCAAATAGCCTGAAATCTGCTTTCCCCACATCCAGGGTTAAAGTTTTGGTGGCAGTTTTCCTCCTATCATTAAAGATTTTAAACTCATCTACTTCATGTTTACTATGGCCGAAAGAGCCATGAATCATAGAATCACAGAATCATAGAATTGCTCAGGTTGGAAAAGACCTTCAAGATCATCAAGTCCAACCTCAACCTAACCATAGTACCCTAACTCTAACAACCCACCACTAAATCATGTCCCTGAGCACCACATCCAGACGGTTTTTAAACACATTTAGGGATGGTGACTCAACCAACTCCCTGGGGAGCCTATTCCAGTGCTTAAAAGCCCTTTCTGTAAATAAGTTTTTCATTATATCCAACCTAAACCTCCCAAATCACCACTTCACCCACAAGACCTACGTTTATAAGCAATAAATCCAGGAAAGCATCCTTCCTAATTCTCTCCTTTGGTACCTGTACCAGGAATTTATCAAGGTGTTTAGAAATCTCCTGTTTCTAAAATCCTGTTTGTATCAGCTGTGTGGTATTCTCAGTTAACATCTAGCAAGTTGAAGTCACCCATAAGGACAAGGGCAGCTGATCTAGAGGTATCTCTTAGTTCCTTAACGAATAATTTGTCCTGGCCAGATGGATTGTAGTAGACTCACACAACAACACCCACCTTATATATTTGTCTCTTAATCCTTATTGAGGAGCTCTCAACTGTGTCGTCACCAACAGTGAGCCTCATACAGACCATGCCCTCCATTACATATAGCACCAACTCCCCGCCTCATCTGCCCTGACTGTCCCTACTGAAGAGTCTAGGGCTGTCCATTGTAATACATCAGTTTCAGGACTCTTCCCATCAGGTTTCACTTATGTCAGTGCTTTGTATCTCTGGAACTGAGCCAAGACTTCTAGGTCCTCTTGCTTGTTTCTAATGCTGTGTGCTTTTGTGTAGAAAGATTTCAAATGTGTGTCGTACATTGCTCCATGTACCTCGTGGAGCAGACTGAAGGATCTCACTAGCACACAGTCCTTCAAATTTTGACATGTCAACACATAGCTTATCACTGGCAAGTCTGGTTTTATTCCTTTCCCCATTCAAATGCAGCTTAAAGCTCTATTGATCAGCTCTTCTATATGAGCTCTATAACTTTCTTTTATTTGAATTCAGGCAGTTTCCATTGCCACTTATCCCATTCTAGGCTGAAGGGAAATATTTCAAGATACTGCTGTTCCTTTTCTTTGTTTGGGTTACAAATGATTGAAAGACACAAGTACCTGAAGCCACATGACAAAATCCTGGCAGGGCTTGATGATTAACAGTCTGTTGCCAAGTGTCAGAGAAGGTAACTTTCTCATCAGCCAGTTTACTCTGTAAGAAAATTGCAGTCTTAATGCCTGCTTGCCCTGTGCAACCTGAGCCACATAAGACTGATTCTAGTACTGCCAGTTTGCATTTTCATGTCTTTCCAGTGTCATTATGGCCTCTTAAAAACCTAGCTCCTCCTGTAGCATGTGTAGGGAAGTGGTGGAACAACCTGGGAACATTACGGATATTTTTTGGCATTGTAACTGTTACTCATGCTGTATGTCTTAGCTGAAAAATGGTATTCTTCCATAGAGGACTTAGAAAAATATTTTAAAACTTATTTTTAAAAGTAATACAATCTTGAATATTGAAATTAAGTGCAGCCAATGTTTGCTCTGTATGGCAATGGTACAATGGATCAACTCACCATAAGGTCACACAAGCAGCAATGTCTTGCATGGGAGTGGATGGAAGCATGTGTGTGGAGTTAATATTTGCAGAAAACAAGCCTGCACTCCTTAACATCAGCAGCCATTTATTAGAAGCACTTGGCTACATCACAAAACAATCTCCTGGCACTGCTTTGTCATTCGCTGTCTTTGAACTTAAGCAATAGAAAGTACAGGTCTCAAATGCAGTATGCCTATACGCAATGTTTAACAAAACCAAATCCTCTGGATCCTAACACACAGCCTATCTAAATGAAGAGCATGTTAGAATTATATTCCAATGTGAAGATCAACCATGTGACAAAGATACTATGAAAAGCAAGAGTTACAAATCAATCTGTCTTACTGAGCTATCTCAGTACATTTATGCTTATTACCAATACTGTTCAGCCCTAGAGGAATCCATCATATGTATCTGTACATTACAATGTAAACTTTAGCATTTTATAATTGTTTCTTCCAAATCCTGTGATGTTTTACTTTTCCCTCATTTATTTGGAGATTTGACGAATACCTCAACAAAAAGTATTGTACTGTCTTCTAGCAAATTGACTTCCATAAATTTCTGTTAGTTTAGACAGCAAAGACAGAACCATATCTTAATAACAGAAGAAAGACAGACACATATACATCATACCAGTTCCATGATGGCATAATCTTAAGATATTCCTTGCTTTGCCATAAATGAAAAAGCAGAGTAAAACTGCTGCTACATGTCAATTTTGTTCTGAAAGATGGCCCCACCTGAATTTAGTGTCTATATTTCCATGCCTAGTGCACTTTCACTTTTCTAGGACTTCTTTGAATCTGCTGTTGTTGAATCATCATGTAATTCTTCTGCACTATTTGTACTTTCTATTTGTATACGTATATATTTTTCCATTTTGTTACTTTATTTGCCATTTCAGAAATAACTAGACCACTTCAACAACATATATATTTCTCAACAGTTATTGCAGCTAATGGCATGGGAAGTGTCTGACAGCAAGCTCACATACCATTAACTGTTTTCAGCTTTGTGTGACAAAAACATTGCAGAACAAGGAGACTGAAAAGAGCCAGGAGGTTATCTATTCTGGTAAAACAAGTAATCCACCTTGTGAGAGAAAAAGCTTCAGATTTAACCAGCACACGCTAGATAAAACTTCCCCTGGGAGGTCTCAGAAGGTGGAGCAATGGTCAGTTTATCCAAATCAAATCTCTTTTAATTCAAAATTTTTATTTTACCTTAAATGAACTTAGCAATGGCATCAGTAACATGGCTCTGGTTAGCTTAGAATTCATACTGTTAATGGTCAGACAATTTAAAACTATTATCTGGACTTCAGAATCCCTGTTAATTGCAATATTTATAATGATTTTTGAAAGACTTCTTCACTCATTTCTGGGTATTAAGGGATGTTATCATAAAGTTCTGATCCTGAACGAGAAAGAAAATCAGACTTAAAACAGGTAAGTCTATTTAGAGCTTGGGAAAGGTGATAGCCTGATGAGTTTGCAGCCTGGAGTTCTTTATTTAAGCAGAGATGGCTGCAATACAGACCAGCTGGAAGTAGTAGTTTGTCACTGTTGGGAGCATAGAATATTTCATTCTCCTTACTCATTTCATCTTTGCATCTTTGCCTCACACCTGTGGGGCAATCAGCATGGGTTGTGAGCCAGTGGCAGCTGGGGTAATGGCTTTTTTTGATTGTTATTTTGGTTTTTGTTTATTATAAACCTCTCTCTTTAGCAAGGAATGGAGAATGTGGAAGTAGGAGGCAGTCAAATAGTAATCAATGTGCAATCTTTTACATTTACTATTGACCAGCACAGTAGTCATTGTTTTAGAGATGAAAAAGAGATTGGGAAAGTAGCTTTAGCACTAGTCAATCTAAAAGCCCTCTACTAGGAATGGGAAGCAGTATCAGTCCTATCTTCCAGGGAAAATTCCCATGCACAAAGCCCTGATGCTCTTTAGAGCTTTTTCTCCCAGTATAAAGGGCAGTTCAGGGTCTGATTCTTATCTCTCCAGTGTTGGCTGTAAATCTCATTTCTCCATTTGAGTCCAAGTGACTATTTTAGGTTTACAAAGAGTGGGAGAGAAGTTAGAGGATGATTTTTACCTTGAGTTTACCTTGAATTTCTACTTGAAAGCTAAATCTGTGGGTTATACTCTGAGGATCAGAAGCAAACAGAAGCAAATTTCTCAAGTGTGCACAAGCAGAATATGAAAGAGCAGCACCTAAAATCTGACGTGTGAAATGTGTTTTTTACTAAAAGTGGATGTGAGCGGATGGAACATTTTGAGACAAGAAGGTGCAGAGAATGGATGTGCTGGTTCTGTGATGTTTTCCCAGGTACCTACTGAAACATAAGTGCATAAAAAGAACAAATTTCTACCGAGATCAGGTTTCTTTAGAGAAAAGCTCTACTATGTAAGAAATTCTGGAGAACTGGAAAACCATTCTGAGCATTTCAGATTCAACAGGCTGAGCTTCCTATGAAGAAGAAATCTGACTAAAATGCAATCTCTAACCAGAGATTTACAGTGAATTTTTAATAAGAAGGTTATTGTCTACCAACTGAAAGTATAGTCTCAATTACTGTGATCACAATTTTTACTTATGAAGCATTGAAAAACTAGTTTTGCAATGAAAAAGATGGCACATGATCTCTAAACTTCAGATTACTGTTTGTTCAAACTAAATCTGAACTTTATCCTCATACCAGTTTAGACAGATTTTCATATTCTTAGTAAAAGTATCAAATAAGATGACTTTATAGTATTTAACCCTCTTAAAGCGTCCTTTCCAATCCCAGTCCAATCTGTTCTTACTTTAAAGGTTGCAAAGTACTGAATGTTGATTAAAATCTAGATCTGTAAGAGCTTGATAAAACCTACACAACATGTAAGCTTCTTTAAAAAAAAAACAAATACAGAATTCATCAGTGTGCCCAGAGCTTCTTTAAGCTTTAGGAAATAGAGGCTGTTGCAAAGGAAAGCGTGAAAAAATAGTCTGAAAGTAGAGGTAGGAGGGAAACAAATGCTCAGACAGAACATTTTTCTAGTGGAGAAGAGATTAAGACAAGATTACTGTTGTTCCACAGATAACAGACAGAAGAGGCTAAATAGGCCAGCAGACGACTGTTCTGAAGACTAAGGAGTGTACTCTCCTTCTACAAACCTAGGAGCCACACTAGAAAAATATGAAGTAAGCTCATACCCTGAAACCACTCCTCTGCTCAACTAGTAAAATGGTCCTTTCGAGTGATTGAGTTCAAATCCTTTGTGGAAATCAAATGAAAAAAATAACCAAACTGTTTTAACTTTCAAAATGAAATGTAATTGAGTTTGTGGAATACTATATGAGAGAGAAATCAGCTGGAATGTAAGTGTATGATTTGCAGTGAGGAGATGTCTGCTAGGGTGTTCTTATATGGGACTCTTCTCCTTAGATCATTTAACGAAGAAGAGATTTTTTCTTCTTATTCATCACAAATTTGATAAAACTGAGGATTATAACTGTAGATCCCTGTCTTCACCCTAGCCAAACAGAAAGCTTCTCCAGAAGCTTGGTGGGTCAAGCATGATGACAGTCTGGACTTTCTTGCCTGTGGAATTCTTGCAGAAAAGAGGCAGACGGTGTTTGTTTCCCCAGAAACTCTGTCTTAATTGCTCCTTCTTCCAACCTTCAGGTCAATCTCCTCTGCCAACATGTCAGACACTCAAGAAGCCATAAATAATGATTAAGGAAGACATTAAGAAGGAATTCTATTTCTACATAAGAGGACTTTCTTTTAATGGAATTTGAGATGATGCCAGCAGACAAAAGGATCTGCTTTCTAAACACTGTATTGGAGGGGATTGTAAAAAATACAGCTAAAGAGACTACTGCATCATTTCTTCAGTATCTTTTAGCGCTAGATAACTCAATTGAAGACATCAATATAGTGTTAAAGTAAAACAGAATAATTTTCATGCATATATTACTTCTCAGCTCTCAAATATTGGGTGATTTCTTTCTGATTCAAGTCTTCATAGCACAGCAGTGGCAGTGCGCTTTGCTGGTGAGCTCTCTATGCACCAATTAGGGAGTTTTCTTTTTCATGAATCATACAGAATCTGCTGCAGTGGGAGCAAGAACAAACACCTCAGCAGAGGATGAAAGTGAGCATCACACAAATCTAAACGGATTTCACCTGTCATCTCAAACAACTGTAAGGAAAATCCTCCTTTCGTAAGAAATCATGATGTGCTCAAAATCGAACAGAAATTATGCAAATAAAATGTTTCAGAGAGGTTTAATGTTTTTTTTTTCTTTGTTATTGTTTTGAAACACTAATCCAATCCACAGATCATTCATATTAGTACATATGGTTTAACGACTTATTTTTAATGAAGCATCCTACCCACATTTCACCATTTCTTGATTCAGAAAGTCTTAATTAGTCTCACTGTGTTTAGAGGGTTGTTGAATAAAACTGTAGACATTACATAGGAGAAATCTCTTAACCATCAGTAAAAAAACTTTTCTATGAGTAGCATTCCTGTAACATTGAGATCATATTACAAAACCCCCAGTGTTGGAGGGCTGGACTGACTTTTAAAATGATTGAGTAAAGAAACTTCTATGATGTTCATTTAGTAGTTGTTTTAAGCCTCCATTTCCATCTTCAGTGAGTGGAAATTTAAAGTCAAAATATTCATTTCCTTGCATAATAAGTGCTTTCTGATATTCATAGCTTGATATATGTATGCATGGTGGAGGAGGAGGCAGACCGACAATTATCTGAGTTATTCTTCATAATTAAATGATAATATTTGAAGGTTTAAAACGTTAGACAAATTTCAAGCAAATATGAATTGCCTATGAATTCAATTATTCATAGAGACATCATTTCAATGTATATGTGTATTTAATATGTCATTCACGTGAAGTTAGGGATTTTGCTTTGAAGAGAAGTAGAAGCAGAAATGAAAGTGAAAGGCAATACAGGTTCCTGCTTTTCACTGATGGTGATTTCATAGCATTTTGACAATGAGGAAAATAAATTATTTTTTATTTCTGAAAGTTTTGCAGCAGCTAATTAAGGAAATACACCTTCCTTTTTCATTGCCTATGTATAATGAAAGCAAGTTACCTGCTGTGCCTTTATAATAAAATTACGGTAAAGAGGAAGACAGTGTTTTTGAATTGGTTGTTAACAAAGTGCAGTATCAAGTGTAAACTTTTTTTGAAATGCAGAGATACCAAATAAAAGTATGGAATCAAATCTTCAGACACGTAATGGTAAGTGATGATGTCAATGAAAATAAAAAAGATTCAGGAAAACTGAGAACCTCATTTTCTTCATTTATACATAATTACCATGTGGCAAAAACAAAATTGGAGGGCATTTTATAGCTGCCGCTTTTGGCTGTTTGATTTAAGTACCTATCTTAAACATAAGCAATTAACTACTACTATCCACCATACTCTTCACTTTATTAAAATAGTGGTTAGACTAAGGAAAGACATTGTTTCTGAAAATTAATTAAAAATAAATATGTATATATAAATATCAGATCCTTAATGCATCATTTACTTTTGAAAATAAGACTGAAACTCTGATCTTTCAGGAATACTTCTGGAAATATTACTCAAAAGACTTGTAAAGAGTAAATGGTGCTGGGAGAGGAAGGATAAAACAAAAAACTTCTAGAACTCTAATTGTGTGGAGGTTCTGAAACATGGAAACTGGAATTTAAGTCATCTAAAAACTTTGAAAAACTTTAGTCAGATTCCTTAAAATTCTTCCCTTCATATGAGACTGCATGTCATCACCTTCATCCTGTGCAGTAGGTGAATGTATTGCAGTCTGCCTGAAAGCTAAGCAGGCACCTGTGGATATTTTCTATGGAGAATGAACTAATGGACTTTCACAGTCAAACTGTAAAAAAAAAAATCAACCATACTGAAACAGAAACGGGTCCTTAAATCCTGAAACTCTCACAAAAGAAAGAGATCACAAACTGCTGGAAAATGACAGTATCTGAAAAGAAAAAAAATAATCACATCTTTCAAAATTCCACCTCAGAATAGCATAAACACACAAAAACATCATTCCCCCATAGTGGGGCACACTATTATTTTGGTGGTTTTAACTTCCATTTTCATTACACTGTACAAAAAGGATGATGACAAATCAATGAATGAGACTATTTTCACTGAAAAACATTTGTCTTGTCAAGATGAATCTTATCAGGAAATGTTCTCTTCATCTCTTGCTTTCCACCACAGGACAGAAGCTGATGTAGAAACTTTGTATTGTTTCGTGAAAATCTGCAAGTACTCACTAGGGAATTCTTAAAAATCTCTGAAACCCAACGAGATTCCTTATTTATCATTTTTATAATTTCTTTGTACAACGACATATGTCTGACAGTACCTCTTTATTGTCTCTAAAACATAGATTTAGTTTGCTTCACAACTGGCGAATTTCCATGATGGGCTCTTTTAGGTATTATGCATTGCTCAATAATGATAGCAATAGCATTTAGTTATTAGAATGATGGATGGTGAAAGGTGATCAATATAAGGTATACTGAAAAATTGGAGGGATCATTCTGAGAGCACAGGGATTATGTATTAGTTCTAATGATTCACAGAAACGAACAGAAGTACATGTGAAGTATTTATTTACTTTTTATAATTCTAACTTTTATTTATGAAAAAGGAGCTTTCCTTGCTTCAATTTTGAACTCGTGGTTTTTTTTCCTACTTTTATAGTCTTCTGATTTGAACCAAGTCAGTCCAAAACCAGACCATCTGGGACCTATCTGGCAATCTGTCATACTTCATATGACATGTGTTATCTATGACATGCTATAATGGTCATTGTTATTTTCAGTCCTTGGATTACTGCTTGCAGATAGTAAGTGGACATGACAAAGCTACACAGAAAAAGCAGCTACTCAGCATTTGACATTTCCAGTCACCTAAATGGAAGCACATTTAGAAATTGCTCACGTGGGCCATTACTTTGGAAACAAAGGGAAAGAAGACTCAGGGAAAGATAGTCTCCATTCCTTAAGATATTCCAGTACTGGAATTTTTCATCATTGCTCTTGTCCCAAATACAGATGGAAACCTTCTGTATATAATATGTAAGTATGTATTTAGATTATATGTAATACATATATATATATGTATATATTTTGTATACTGTCTACATGCATATAATACAGGTATGAAATATATTACATGTATATATGTATAAAATACATAGATATAATACAGCTTTTCATTTACATTGCTATACAAAACAAAATATAGATTATAGAATATTTAATAGAAATACATTATGATGTAATATTACATTGATATATGTAATACAGAAAAAAATTTATATATTCATATATAGGTGTGCATAATAAAAGAGTTAAAATGTTCCAACCTAGTTAATTAGAATTATATCCTAAGCAGAGAATCATACAATCATTTAGGTTGGAAAAGACATCCAAGGTCATCAAGTCGAATGGTTAAATTTGGCGCTAGCTTAGCATTAAACTGAGTTTTAGAAGAACTCTTTCATTAAGTGATCAGATACCTGTATTTTTTCCTTAAGACATTGTCCTTGGACAGAATACCTTTTCCCCTATGCATTTCCAGTGATATGATGCCTATGACACAGCACTTTGGTTATAGGTGAGTCTCGGTCACAGAGGGCTAACTCTCCAGAAGTTCTGTCCTTGTGGAACAACACATCCCCAGAACCTTGCAAGGCACTGGGCCAAAACAAAATGCACTGTTCAACATTTATTAGAAACAAATCTTTCAGATGCAAGCCCTACTTTCATCTGAGCTGAACAAAATCTGTGTTTTTGCTGGTTTTGTTTTTCAAACTCTTTGAAATAGAAGCACTTTCTCTTCATTTTCCTAATAGGAAATAAAATTTCAGCAAAATTGAATTTCTCAGAAAAAAAAAAATGTTATCACAGAAATCTCATTTTCCATCAGAAAATAAAACAATTATAATGGAAAATCCTCAGAATTATCTGGAGCAGGGAAAATTTCTGTTGGCATTTTCTAAAGAAGTTTGCACTGAACTCTAGGGAACAATAGTGAATGTAAAAGCTTACAGAGTACGAATTTACAGAAGAATTGACAAGAAAAGAGCTTTCTATAAAAAGAAAAAAGAAAAAAAAAAAAGGAGCCAGACATCAAAAACTAAAAATGTAATCCTACAGCTACAATGAGAAGAGAGCATCCTAGAGAGAATCCAGCTTTCCCGCAAGGACCCCTAGTCAACAATGGCCGGAGAGACCTTCTCTCACACATAAATGGCAACGCCCAACACAGTCATTGCTTCAATTCGCATGTTAAGTCTAAAGCATTACATTTCCTAAATATCTTTATAAGAATGTGACTTTAATAAATTAAATTAAATTAAATTAAATTGGAAAGTAATACACATATCAATACAAAAGGATGACATTAATTTGAGTAAGAAACAGCAGTGTAACACGTATAGGTTGTATTTTGCTCTCTACGCAACTTTTAAAATAAGAGGTGAACCTTCTGATATTTCAGTGGAAAAGCAGAATATGCATAACAGTACATCTTATTTCTATTGCCTAAGCAGAAATTAATAAGCAGAAAACTTCTTTTTATTGGATGCCTCTTAGTTATGGATTAGAGATGATGATGTACCTAAGAACAACTATACAAGTTTGGGCCAAAGGCTCACCTAGTACAATATGCTATTGCTCACAAGGAGATTTTCAGGGAAGAGTTTAAAGATAGAGGAGCATATAGTGATACTTCCTTGCAGTAGCACTCCAGCTCTGACAAATCATCTGTGAGGTGAAGGCAATGTTTTAGTATTTTCTCCATCTAAATAGAATTTTCTTCCATGAACTTGCTTAATTCAGCTAATACAAGCTTTTTGTATCCAAAACATGCTGAAACAATTTCTGCAGTTTAACCTCACTTGTGTAAACAACCATTTCTAAAGAGCTGTGAGATAGTGCTTCACAATGATGACCCCCTGTTCTTGCATGGGAAAAGACAGCAATATTCATCTGGTTTCCCTAAGAAAATCTTTAAGTTGTCATATCAGATCAATACACAACACAAAATGACCACAATCATCTCACTTAACCTGCACAAATCAGATGGTATCACACTCAAGTCACTGAGGCTACAAATGAGCCAACAGCCTGGACTGTTCAATTATCAATTCCAGTTAACATAAAAATAGGAGTGTTTCTTGAGTACCTGTCGCTGGTTTTCTGTCTCTAGCCGCAGTCTGGCTTCTACACATCTTCTGGTCTCCAGGAAGGCTTGACGTTGTGCTCTGTCTGATAGGTAGCTAATGAAGATTCCTGCGGTGTTCATACACATAAATAACACTGCCTGAGCCACTATCTGCAACAAACAACAAGCAATATCTGATCAGGCAACAGAAGCAAATAAATCTGTTTAAAAATATGAAGAGAGAGCAAGAATGATGGCTCTGCAGTCGTGTTGGCTGTAAAACTAAAAGGTTAGGAAAGTTTGCATAGAAGAATCCCTTGGATCTTAATTAAAGGCATCAAACATATAAAATTCTCTCTGCCTTGAGGAAGAAACATAAAGTATTTGGGGGCATTAAACTCTAGTTGAACCACAAATGATGTTTCCAAGAACTGACTCACAGGGCTATGGTCGGGAATGATTACAAACATAATTAACAATTTGTTTTTGCACTGTCTCTTCTGCAGAAGCAACTTTTTGATTTGTTTTATGGCTAGTTTGAGAGCAAAGCCATGTTAAGGAAAACAAAGAGTGCCGGTTAGCTAAGAATTAGTATCAATGATGATAGTTATTCTGCTATTATTGATCAAAAAAATTCATTTTCAGCTGGTGCCAAAGCACAAGCTTGCATGATCTGAATCCTGAACTATCCAACAAGAGAAGCTGAATGCATAACCAAATACTTGCATAGCCTGTGCCTGTGTACACAAGCCCTTTATTCAACAATGCTTATGTAAGAGCTGCACTCTTTCCTTGTAGAAGGTGCGTCACAGCTTCTTCCATTGAGACATGAACTTAAAAGAGCCAAGTGGGAGTGGATCCTTGGGCAGTGTAAATTCCAATAGTTTGTTTGCTTGTCATTGATACTTCTCTGTGCTCTGTGTTTTTGAAAGGCAGAGCATATCAACAAGTGAAGATCTTTTAGGACACACGGTAAGAAATGTCTAATGTTTGTATGCATTATGGACAGAAAAGAGCTGTATTCAGTAGCTTTATCCAACACCTCATCACTGACGTATATTACAAATTTATGTGAAGCCCTCTCAGCTCTTGCTTCATTCTGTTGTTTGTTCTTTGTTTTTTTCTTTTTCTTCTTTTTTCCCTGTGAGAAGGGCAAGAGTGAAAAATAAGTCTGAAAGACATTAATATCGCTCAAACATTTAAAATGAAAATGCTCTGACCACTGCATTACCTAAAAAGCCTTTAGGGCACAGTAAACTGGTCCCAAAGCTGCAAACTGTAGATCCCCCTCTCTCTGTCAGGGTGCATTCAGAGCCACTGTGCTAATGAGTTGCCACTAATTGTGCCCCATTTTTCGAGGTTGCACCACACTCCTGGTGGCAAAGCAGCCATGGGCTACGTTACCCTGTGTGATAGCATCACCTGTGAGCAGAGATGTCCAGGCTCTGATATTCATGGACCATAATGGTGACAGTCATACTTAAAGGACCAAAACAACATCAGAACTTCCACACATGGATGGACAAAATGTTCGCCACTCTGAATCCTATCCCTGATAGCAAATTACAGAGAGCTCTTAGGAGTGCAAGGATAAGTCAAGTGCACTGCAGTGGTTTTTCTAAACTGTCCTGAACACTCCATCAATCTCTGGCTGAGGGACATCATTGGCTAAAAGTTGTATTTTTGTAGTATTATCTGATGATCAGTTGCCCTAAAATCCAACTTTTGCTTCTTCTAATAGAAGAAAACAGAAGATAACTCCTTTCTGTCACAGACTCCTAGTAAGTGGGGCTACAAAGATGGTGAGGGCGAGACATGTGAGGGGCAGCTGAGGTGCCTGAGTTTGCTCAGCCCAGAGCAGAGGAGCTGAGGGGAGGCCTGATGGCACCTGCAGCTCCTCACAGGGAGCAGAGGGCAGCGCTGAGCTCTGTTCTCTATGACAGCCACAGGGCCCGAGGGAACGACATGGAGCTGCGTCAGGGGAGGGGCAGCTGGGGGTCAGGGACAGGGTCTGCACCAGAGGGTGGTGGGCATGGAATGGGCTGCCCAGGGCAGTGGGCACAGCCTCAAGCAGCCAGAGTGCAAGAAGTGTCTGGACAATGCTCAAGCCATATGGTCTGATTTTTGAGTGATCCTGTGTGGAGCCAGGGGTGGGACTCAGTTATCCTTTTGGTTCTCTTCCAACTTGAGATATTCCATGATTTCAAGATTCTGTCATTCTAAGTGTATGATGGGCTGACATGAGATAAGAGCAGTTTGGATTGCACCATTCAGCGTAACAGCAGAAGTCAGCTGTGGGTGGCTGGAGAAGTCGGCATTTCATATCATTTTGACTGACCTGAGGATAATCTATGGTCACATTCTAGAAAACTTATGGTTTAGGGTGAAAAAAAAGAAAAGTCTTTTACAACATATGAACTGTATATTTCAGTGGTGAAAGCAGTGGCAGAGTATTGTCGTTCGCTTGCAAATTCAATTATAACATCCACATGTGCCCAGTTCAGTCACCTGTCTCTGCTAATACTCAGGACAAGTGCCACTCACTTCAGCAGATCACCTTCGAGCAAATGCAGTAGAATTTGGCCTTCAATTAGATTTCATGAGCCCATAATTTGATTTGGATAAAGGGAATTATAGAAGACATGCTACAGGTAAAACTGCAGCTTACGCAGAGACAGAATTTGCTTTTCTTATACATAATAGTCTGTTTGAAACCAGTTTGAAGAGGAAAACAGTATGCCTTGCAAGGATACTAATCTGTGGCTCTTGTTCATAAAAAGAAGAACAAGAGACATAAAATACTTGAGTCTCTCATTGTCAGTCCTTTCACCTGCAGATTGCAGTTACCAAGTCCAGAAGTCTTGCAGGATTTTCTATTGTACGTCAGGGACACAAACCAGGACAGACTGATTTTGTAGGATGTATACAGTTTTAGACCAACCGGAAGATAATCAGCACCCACACAGTAGGAAAGCTGAGGTATAGGGTGAAAAAAAAGAAAATCTTTTCAAGACATTTATAAGCCTTTTAGTCTATTTTTACCTTGCACAGCACTCAAATAAGCAACCATAGTAGAGATAGCAAGTGATCTTAAAAGCGTGAGTGACATGTTTTGATGTTAAACAGGTCTCTGGGGAGGTCTGCTTCTTAAATATTTTAAAAATGCAAACAAAAAGGTACTCATCACTGTGAGGCTTGGGAACGTATGCAACAGGACCCATGTTTTCCCTGATGAGTTTGCATTTGCACGTGATCATCCCTCTGTAGTCAGCCCCAGTGAGGTCACACCTCAAGTAATGTGCACAGTTTTAGGTCCCTCATTACAAGAATGACATTGTGGCCCTGGAGTGTGTCCAGAGAAGGGCAATGAAGCTGATGAAGGATCTGGAGCACAAGTCTTATGGGGAGCAGCTGAGGGAGCTGAGATTGTTCAGTCTGGAGAGGAGGAAGCTGGGGGGAGACCTTATTGCTGTCTACAACTCCCTGAAAGGAGACTGTGCTGAGGTGGAGGTTGGCCTCTTCTCCCAGGTAACAGCAATATGATGAGAGATAATGGCCTTAAGTTGAAGCAGGAGAGGTTCAAGCTGAATATTAAAAAAATTTCTTCTCAGAAGGAGTGCCAAGGTATTGGAACAGACTGCCGAGGGAGGTGAGGGGAGTCACCGTCCCTGGAGGTGCTAAAGAAAGGGTAGACGTGGCATCAAGGGACAAGGTTTAGTGGGCATGGTGGTGATGGTTGGATCATTGTGGTCTTTTCCAACCTTAATGATTCTATGATTCTATAACCATCTAGCAGGATGAATACAGCTAAAGAAAGTTACTTGACAAGATGATGCAGATGGTTAGAAGCAGCTGTTAAAATTTTTAATCCAAAACTACTTTCCATCTTTCTCATAGGAGGCAATTGAGAGTTTAGTTCACAGAGAAATAAATGTCAAATATAATTAATAGCTATAAAGTGTCCATCATGCAGGCACCTCAGGGCACTTTGCAAAGTCAACGTGAAAAAAAGAAAAGCCAATGGAAGGAGAAGGGGCAGGTCAGACTAGATTAAGTTTAACATTGACAGAACATACAGATTTGGATCAATTCATTCATATCTGTCATTCATCATATGAAAAGGACTTTGCCAGGGCAACTGAAAAAAGATAATATGCTGAATGGATTTGGGAACCACTAGATCTCAGACAAAGAAAAAACTAGAAGGCACTGGACTCAACTGGTTGGGTGGAAGTATTAATTGAAGTTGGCACAGTATAGTAAAATAAGGAACAGCTGAGGTAGAAATCATTAAAAAGTTTCCAAAAAGTCTGCTGCAAAGTGGTAGGTGAATCTCAACCACAGAAAGATTACCAGGACAGAACTGAACGTAGCTCAAAAAATGGAAATTCAGATGGGTGCAGGTCAGGGAGTTTTTGCTGCTGAGAGCACAGTTGGGCTATGCATAACAACAGTGATTTGGGGGGTATTTCTCATATTACAAGCATCTGAGTTTGTCTTGATTTGGAATTTATTCTGATTTCTGTGAGTTTATGAAAAACAGACTGAGTTAGAGAAGAGTTTGCAGATGTCAAGTTTTAGATCTTCAAAAATCATATCCGAAATGTGTTTAAATTCTGCTGTATTTCTCTTCAAAAAAGTGCAATTGTCCATCAGGGAATGCAAATCCATAAGGTCAACAGCATAATCTTCTAATTCAGTACTTTATGAGACCTCCCAGTTATAGTCATTTATGCAGTATATAGTACCTGATTGAATTCAGAAGACCCAAATAACCTGAGGTGAAATGAAAACATAACAAAATTCAACAAATCCAACAAATTGGAAATTTTTTTGGATGATTAGAAAAACCTAAAAGAGAGTCACTACCACAGAGTATCTGTATCATGATTAGTACAGTCAATGGTAGCGTATATTCACATGGAAAACACAACGGAGATGAACAAAAGAAAGCTGAAAAGGTCCAGAAAAAAAATCTGAAATGTAGGAGAATGCTAAACATCTGTTTTACCATCTCAAGTGCAAACAGAAAACGAAAACTAGTGCTCTTCAGCAGTGATTAATTAATTATTTTGTTTAGAAACAGAACAGTTTTGGGGGCTAATCTCACCAAAATACATCTGAACAGTAAGGGAATGGTTTTCTACATGATCTCCAGTTGAATATTTCCAAGGAAGATTAACATTAAAGAGCAGGAATTTCATTAATTCCTGAAATGAGCCTGTAGGAAATTGTTTAATTCTTTTCTTATTTGGTTTTCTAATTTATGATTTACTTCAATGACAGATTGGAGTAGTTCTTGGTTGATATGGGAAAACTAGGAAAGTAAAGCTACTGTGCTTCTTTAGAAGTGTTTTCAGCATGTGCCACATAAAGAACTCGTTGCTATGGTAATTATTATTGGTTAATTGGGTTTAGAGAAGAATTTTGATTCATAATCAGTTGCTCAACTAAAAATAGCAGCTTGCCACAAGGTTGAGCTTTGTACCTAAAATGTCTCAGAAACCTCATTCCTCACTCTCCCTTCTGTATCCTCGCCTTGCTTAGGTTACTAAGAGGGGAAATAACTTATGCTCTTATGAGAATGGATCACCAGAAATGAGCTGAGGCTTGCATGAGAAGTGTGGGATTTGAAATCAAAATGCTGTACTTTGTGTAGAAAAGGAACATCTGGCAGCACAGACTCCAGCACTCACTCACTGCTGGGCTGCTGCAAGCCTCTATTTCCAGCTGAGACCATGGTTTTATGAATCAAAGCTCTTGACAGCAAAACCAATAAGTACCTGTATCTCTGTTCTGCCTCTTGCCCACCTTGATGTCTCAGCACACCTTCCCCTTCGTCAAGACAGACCAGTTATCTGTGGGACCCTACTGTGAACTGTATCAGGGAAATGGGCCAACTTAAAAAACAAACCCTTGGCATTGGCAGTAATTTTCCTATCTAGAGCAGTTGTCTGATTGAGTTCACATCACAGCCTCCACAGGGAGAGGAAGCATGTGAGTATTCATAGTTGGTACTGCTGCCAACTCATTAAACTGAAATCTTTGTTGCTTTATTGTTAAGCCACCTTGTAAGGAGTTTTCTTATTCCCTAGGTTCATTTCATCTGATTTCTCCTGAGATTCTGCTCAATACTATTGGCCATGATAGATTTTTCTGTGTGTGTTTTAGACTATCAGTACTTATCAAAATTTATTGGAGCCCCACCTGCCCCACAAAGGTGCCTAAATCTCTGCTATGACTTTCCAGAAAGCTCATCTGTTCCTGATCCTTTATATTGTCTAATTGCACAGCAGCTGTTACACTGCTGCTCACAGCTGGAGCGAGTGCTGAAGTCTTTTCTCTGATCCAAATCTCCATAGTTTACTGATAGGTGGGAATATAACATTTACCTGAGAAGACAGGGAGGGAGTGAGAGAGATGGATTATTCATAGAAAATTTAGACAAGCAGACTGTGATGGGTGCTTCACCCCCACCTACCTTTGGTTTGCTAAATGTGAAAACAGTCATTTGTATACATACAACCTCCTGGGTATAAAGCTTTTGCATTTTGAGCTGAGTTTTATGATTCCGTTATGCAGAGCTCTCACAGGAACATCCTTTCTTCAAAAACTCAGAACTTGTTTAGGCCATCAGGACAACCAAGTTCCCCTAAGAAGTTTGTTCTTGTTGCTTACAGAGCAGACACTAGAGGACTTCATTATATACTTAGGATCAAGGTCTGGCCCTTAAGGTGCATGAAATCTATAGCGTCCAAGACTTGTTGGCCCTGTCTACCGAAACACAGTGTGTACACCAAGAAATGATTATAAAATCATAGAATCATAGGATATCCTGAGTGGAAGAGACCCACAAGGATCATTGAGTCCGACTCCTGACACAGGACCAGACAAACATCACTGGTTTCATTGTAGAGTATCTTAGCACATCTATTGCTCCTGCACTACTAATGATTTGGAAAACAAAGACCATTCATTCTCCTTCCGAGCAATGACACGTTTGTGTCCTAGTTCAAGACAGAATTCAGCAATACATGTCTCTAATAGTCAGAATTAATCTGCTGTTAGAAAAATAGCTATTTCCTCCTCGCTCATTCCATCTCACTGAATCCATTAGAAATGTAGAAAATTGAATGTCTGAATAAATTGTTCAAAGGTAGCTCAAACCATACAATTTGGCGATCAACTATCAACCATGTTTTGCAACACAGTGTGGAACGAGAGATCTTCCAGGAAATTCATATCATATCAGACTCATAAGAGCTGACATAGCTTGAGTGATGTACAGAGGCACTAGAGTGAACACACAACTCCACTACTGTCATTGAACAGCCCAAATGCGAAATCATTTTCAGCACACCATATTCATCTCCCTTTGAGTTAGTGTAAAACTTAGGATTCAGATGTAGCTTTAGCAACAACAACAAAAAAATCTATTCTGTGACTACTGGTAACCTTATTTTGGTACTTTTCTTTTTATAGATAATAAATTGGCTGGACACTGGGATAATGTCAGTACTAGGATCATAGTTCATGCATACAGGTGAAAGAGCAGAAGTGGGTAAATGATCTTAATTAGGAACAGTTTTCCATGGCTGTAGGAGAGGAGAGTCTGCTGGATCTTCTCTCTGACTCTCAGCTAGGAACTGATCTTGAACTACACAATGAAATCTAGTGATCGCATCTCACGTTCATAGCACTTTTTCACCAAGAGCAAGTGTAGAGTCCTGCACCTGGGGAGGAACAACTGCATGCACCAGTACAGGTTGGGGGTTGACCTGCTGG